>PVKZ01000380.1:0-267500 GCA_004027375.1 Macroglossus sobrinus | reverse complement strand
CTGTGCCATCAAAAGCACATCAGCACATTTAGATCATTATAAATTGTCTATCTTAACCAACTCTACATCTCCTTTTGTATTTCAGTTTAACTGCAATATTAAATAATGCAGAAATGACAATGCTAATTTTTCACATACCTCTTTCAAGTGCTCCATTTTGCCAAATACATTATTCAGTAAGTTTTGCATATGGTTCATTAATCCTCAGTTATATGCCTTTATTTTTTTCTTCTTTAGAGGTAAAAATATGGTGTACTGTATTTCTAAATAAATTCCCTTTTTGGCTGTTCATTGTGCCCTTTCCCTGAGGTGTATAATTGGATTCTTCAGTCACATATCTCAAAATATACACCACCAACTGAGTTGGAAAAATGTAGCATTGCTAAGTTTAAATGCAACAATTCTATGCATTCAAATAAAATATTACACTGAGAAGATGTATTATCTTACTATGCCAGAAAGCCACTTTAGTGTTTCAGACAACAAATTGCTCATGGTACATTTTCTACTCCAACATATTTCAGAACTGAATAAAAATAAAAGGTGTAATTTTGATTGTTATCACTAACAATTTGCTTCTTTATATGACACATTTTAGATTTTCTTAATGTGGGTGATTTAATTTCACAAAGAAAGCATGTTTTGGCTTAGTGTCCGGGTCTGCCTTATCATGTTTCTGCAGTTATGAAAATGAACAGATGCCACGCATGAAACATCGTATCTTTGAGTCCATGAGTTAGAGTGAGTTATGGCTCACATACCGTTCTTCGAAGCAATATTGTGTACTGTTAAGAGCAGGAATCTTAGAAACAGATTGCTCAGTCTCATCACTGCCCTGCCACCTACTATGCTTGGGCAAGTTATGTAACTACCCCGTGCTTCAGTTTCCTCATCAGTAAAATAGACATGATAACAGAACTGATTCCTTAGGTATGTGTAGAACTTTACATGAGAGATATGTGTAAAATAATAAAATTATGCGCTACGTAAGTAATGGATAGTTTTATTTAAAAAAATTTATATTTTGTCACAAACATAATATTTATTAGATGTTTACTATGTATTAACATTTGCATCAGGTACTTGGGGATAAAACTGTGGTCAAAATACATGGTTTACGTACTTTCTAGATAGTCCAATTGAATTTTAAAACTGTGTAAAAGGTATGAAGCCATATACCTGATACTTCTCATCACCACCACTGCTTCCACCGTGTTCCATCATCTCTTGCCTCCAAACTGGTCCTCCACTTTCTACCTTTGGTCCTACAGATTATTCTCAATGCAACAGCTAGATGGATCCTGTTAAAAGGTCAGTCTAATTATATCATATATCCACTCAAAACAGCAGCAGTTCCCATTTCATGCAGAGCAAAATCTGAATTCCTTAATTGGCTTAAAAGGTTCAGCATGCTGTGCCCATTCCTCCCTGACTTCCCCTGCTTCTACCTACCTCACTACCCTGTCCCAGCCACACTGGCTTCCTTGCTGCAGCTCAGCCCCATCAGGCACAGTCCTAACTCAGGACTTTTGCATTAGCTATTTTCTTTTTTTGAGACCATCTTCTTCTAGGTAGCCAGATGACTAATATCCTTACCTCCTTCAAACTTTTGCAAAAAATATCACTTTCTTAATGAGGTCTACCATGACTGCTCTATTTAAAATTGTGATCTGTCCCCACCTACATATTTTCAATACCCCTTGACCTGCTCTATTTTTGTCTTTTCCTGTAACACTTAGCACCTTCCAACATAATATATAATTTATATATTTGTTATATTTATTTTTTCTTCTCTCCCCTTCCCACCAGAATGTAAATGCCACAAGGGCAGAAATTATTTTATTTACCAACATACCTTAAGAACTCAGAACAATGCCTGACATTTAATAGATACTTACTAAAGGTTTGTTGGAATAAATCAAAATTTTAAACAAAGATATAAGGTCAGAGTGTTTAAATTCAGTGGTATGTTTTTTTTTTTTTCAAAATAAACAGGAATGAAAGAAGAGAGAAGGGAACTTCATACATTTATTCTAAAGTGTGTTATTCAACAAAATATTGTTAGGGTCTATTCATCTAAATATGCTTTTAAAGCCTATGTATGTTCTTTTTAATTTTTTTAAAGTTGGTGAATATTGATTCTTTATAGGATTATTTTATTTTTTGGAAACAAATAAATATGGCAAATTAATAAATTGGTTGAAATAATATTTTCTGAAAAAAAAGGAAGGAAGGAAGGAGAGAAGGGAGGGAGGGAGGAGAGGTAAAAGGAAGAAGTAAAGAAAATAATACTCAAATAATGAGACCACCTCACTTGACTAACTAGTAAGTTGGCCATTTCAAAATACTGTGGACAATGAAAGGAAGATACAGGTCTTCCTTTGAAAACTAGATTATTTTGCAAACTAGAATTTATTTTGATAAAGAAGACAATATATCTATAAAATCTCAATAAATTTTACTTATTTTTCCATACATAAAAACCAATAGTATGATTCTATCATGCAAATTTACCATCTCAAACTCCCCCATGAGCTCAAAATAGACATTTTTAGGCTTAAACATTTGGATTGAAGTTCAAAAGGACACGTGTAATAACAGAAAAAGTGTTTCCTTAAAGCCATGTAGACCTGAGTGAGGTCAAGTCCCACCTTAACCACCTTGTTTTGGGTGATGTTGGATAACAACCTTAAATTCTCTAATTCCCAGTATTTGTTCACTTATAAACTGAATGTAACATTTTTCATTCTGCAATAAATATCACTGGAAGAATGACAAAAAGTAAAGTACACATGGTCAGCTGCTCAGAATGCCCATAAGTATGAGAGGGCTTTACTTTCATTATCACATTCAGTTCTTACCACAAGCCCATGAGATAGGGAGCAGTGTTATTTTCATCTTGCAGATAAGGAAATTCAAACTCAGGAAGGTTAAGGAAAACAAAGGTTTTTTTACTTTCCCTATTTCCTCCAATATTTATAATATTCATTTGATTTTATTAGCTTCAAGAGTACTTTAAGAATGGCTTATCAGTACCTCTCTGTTTTTCTCCAATATAAAGTAAAATCAAAAAAGCTGTTAAGTACATTTAATAGAAATCTGATTTAAAAAAATTTGTTTTGTTTTAATTTAGGTCAGTGTGCATTTTGTGTTTATTACTTTATCTTTTCATTTTATATCTTCATCTTACATGGGTAGGTTACTTTACATTTTGATGCTTATCTTTCTAGCTCTATAAATTTGGAAATTACTCTAATGAGGACTAAATTGCTTGTGGACTAAAAGCAATTGTAAAACTTAGCAAATTATTTTGGAAATAGATGTGATAGTTCGTGTTTTGTACATTCTGAAAATGATTCAGAAGAGAAATGCAATACGGAGAAAAAAATGAATGGTTGAAAATTTGTTTGTATAAGGAAGGAAACATAGTGTTTGTTTATATTCAATTTGTCATTAATTTAAAAAAAACAGTATTTTTATTTTGCTGCCTATAGATTTGGAATGCAGTGAGCAGATTCTTGATTTTAATCTTCTTAGAATAGTGTCCAAATGTTTGTACCTAGAGGTAACTTTGGAATGATCTGGTCCAAACTCCTTGTTTTATACATGAGAACACTGGGTCTTAGAGAACTGCATGTTATTCCAAAAACCATCTAATCAGCAAGTGATAGAACAGAAATAAAGCAAAGCCCTGGCCACTAACACATCTTCTCTTGTCCATTTCCCATATCGTGCGGCTTTCCCTACATTTCTTAATAAAACTTAAACCTACAATTCCTAGGCTCAAGGCAGGCTTATAATTGGCCAGAACAACAGAAGGAAATGTGGGATGAGCAAAGTTGAACTTCTGAAATATCAAGTAAAGTCGTTCTTTATTTTAGGGTGAAGAAAAAAGACAGAAATTTTACATGACAGGCTTCCCAGTACCCTGAGAAGCACCTCTTGACTCTGACAAGCACAGATAAGATACTCAAAGTTTAGAAGACGTTAAAAACTCAGGGATTGGTATTTCAGAATTTCCCTGGAGGTGAAAGGCCTCTGGATGCTGGCTCTGCAAGAGTGAGATAACCAGACCAGAAGGATAACTTTTTGCTATTTAAAGAGTGTCCAAACAGAATCAAATGCCTTATTATTATTATTTTTTAATCTGTAAATCCTTGAGGAAAGAGACTATGGGCTTTCTTTCTTTTTTCTTTTTCCTAAGACTCAAAGCCCAGCACAATGTTTTCTCCCCATAGTTCCTCATAATTAATTATAGACTTAGGAAATAGTTGCCTCTGATACACAGGTAGCCGGTGGTGAAAGTTGTTTCAACAAATTGTAATATCACAGCCACTTTCAACTGTCACAGCTTTTGCCCTTTTGGCTATTTATATAGAAAAAGCCCTGTCCCAAAGGCCACAGGTGTAACTTCTCACTGGGGTGCTTCTAGGTGGTCCTCATTTTGCCACCAATTTCCCTGTGTGAGAAATCAGAAAAAAATTTCCAACTGCTATCAAGTTTGCCAGTGTGTAAATATTCTATTTCAAGTACTTCCAACATATCAAATTCTAAATTTTAAAATAATAGATAAATTGTGGGTGGGTGTAAAAAATAATTGCTTTCCAAGAATATTTTTCCAGATGATTCATTTAAAAATAAATTTGTCTCAAGTAATGGTATTGGAATAAAGATACCAAGATACCTCAGAGTTTTAAGTCTGGGGGGAAAACCCCCAAATCTATATTTTTAATAAGCACCCTAAGATTTTGATACAGTGATTCCTTAATATGTTTAAAAATATGACTCAATACACATGTATTTTAGGAAATATCTGTCATAGAAAATGTAGTCTCCCTTGACAACAGTACAATCAAATCTTTAAGAATTCATTGCTAGCTATTTCATTTTAAAAAATTCAAATGTACAAATGCAAGTTTAATTATATTAAGAAAAATTGTATTAATGTTACTATTAAAATGGTTGTCAGAGACAATGACCTCGGAGTCAGGATATTACAGATGAAACCTGACAAACAATCCCTTTAGAGAAAACACAGAGCAACATAGGGAGAAACATTAATTTAGGTGGTCACAAAGTCAAAGTGAGACTTCCTGAATGTCAAAGCAATGAAGCAGACAGTAACATCTTTATTGTGAAAAAAAACAATTAGGAGGGAGAGAGGGAAGTAGAGGGGGTAAAAGGTGTCCAATACGTGATGACAGAAAGAAATCTATGTGTATATATATATATACACACACCTTACTGTTAAATTGTACACATGAAACTTACTAGATTTTGTTAACTAATGTCACCATAATAAAAATAAATAAATTTTAAAAAGTGATAATAATTAGGGGCTCAGATCTTCAGAGCACTAGTTCGCCAGTGTAATAAACCTGAGTTCTCCAACTATCTGAAAAAAAATAATAATAATAATAATTAGGGATCAGCCGACATATCTGCTGGAATGTTATAATTTTTTTGACTATTAAGTTCTTTTGGCCAAACTTGTGTGTAAATAACTGCCACATGCAAATACTGTGTGGTATATTATTAAAAGAATTCTTAAAAAATATATAATTTGCTTTGAGCAATATACTTCCATCAAAAGTGATTATTGTTTGTTATTGTTTCTGATACTGTCTGATACTTCCAGTAATGCTCATTGCTTCTGGTATTGTTCTAAAAATTGTTCTTTATATTTATCCTGGACACTTATGATACTTTAGAAAATTTTTATAACCCTAGACTATAATGATATTTATCATAATGTGTGTTTTATGACTGTAAGTAAGTCATCCTCAAGGAATGTAGAAACAGGGGGAAAAAAAATAGAGTTTTGAGTTCTTCAGGGGGAACAAAAAGCTGAGTTAACTTCATGCTCTGTTGTTATTAAGTAGCAATCAAAACACATAAAATTCCATGCTAAATAGGACAGTGTAATTGGCATTAATTCTAAGCAAAATTCCACAGCAGTTTTTTTTTTTAAATGAGTTTTGCTAATTATATAAAGAAAATGTTCTCAGTAGAAGGCAGCAGAGAGCTTACATAGAGGGCCGACATCTTTTGTTTTTGTGACTAGTGTGACTAGCCTTATAATAAGGCAAAAACATCTAAGAGGATCTCGATTTCAACTTGAAAACATTTATCATTTGTTTATCTTAGCATGACAGAGGATTATGAGCTAGTAATAATAGAACTGGATAAATTCATAACTGAATGAACAAAAAATTTTAAATGCTAACTAACTAGTCAGTGTTGGCCTGGAAGGAAGTCATTACAAATGGCCTGCTGGACTCTGCCTTTGTTTTTTTCTGGAACAATCCAATTATCTCATTGGCAAATCACACAAAATGGAAATGGATATCTTATCCATTCATTGACAGACTCTGAGGCCAACAATTTTCAACAGTCTAAAACAATGGGCAAAATGTAATAAGTTAAAATGTATAGGATGTATACAAAAACTTCTATTTGAAGCCAAAATTCACCTGAATAGCAGGATGGAGAGTTCATTTGCTCTCACAGTGGGCACCAGGATGGCTTCACTGTGAAACTGCATAAGTAGAAGTACAAGGGAAAATATTGTCTTATTATACCTAAATGTATTGGAATTTTGCCTGTTATACTTTATTCAGTGCTGGGCACCAGAACTCTGGAGGCAAGAATCAAACCTGAGTTTATGCAAGTAAGAATGGCCAGGGTGGTAAGTAAAACGCAAACTGTTTTAGACTATTAATGCCTGAACCATTTAAATGAGGTTGCTTATGAGGAAATGCATGAGTGTGATGCAATAAATGTGGGACTGGACTTCTTTCAGTATGTTGTAGTAGTGCACAGAATGAGGGCTCAAGGGTGAGCACAAAAGTGTGGATTCTAATTTAATAGGAGTTAGACTTAAGTGTTTTGGTGTATCTGAATAGGGCAACTAAAGGAAATCAAAGTTTGGACTCAAGGTGGTGGAGACAATGGTATGAAGCATCACATCAAATAAGGTTATAGATTAGATGACTGGATTTTAAACTGGTCTCTCTGGACCATTCAGGTACAAGGTGTGCCTTTGGAGGTGGTAGAGGATGGGAGATGCTGACTGGATAGATGTCTTGAGCTCACAACCCACTGCTGTTTGTATTTTGGTTGTTCATAGAATTAATTTTCTAAGCCAAAGTTTGCATGGCTGAACAACAGAGAATAAAGAAAAGAAAAAAAAAAGAGAGAAAAGGATCAGGAGATAACTTGTCTCTACTAGACTTAGGATTCCATGTTGTTGCAACAACTAGATATGTTTCATGGGTTTAAAATATCTGAAAATGATATTTTATATATTTCTCCTCTTTAGTGAGTTTTAGGAAACTACATTCCCCAGTTGGTGCAGCCAACACACAATCTCTTCTCTCTCTCAGACTCTTTCTCTCCCTGTCCTTCTTTCCCTCTCCCACCCTCTCCTTTCCCCTCTCATCCTCTCCCTTCCTCTCCCTTCCTTTTTCTCCTTCCCTCTCTCTCCGCTCCTCCCTCTCCTCCCTCTCTCTCCCTCCTTCTCTCTCCATCTTCCTTTCCTTACCCTTCTCTCCCTCTCTCTACCCCTCTCTCCCTCTCTCTCTTATGCATTTTAAGAGCCTTCATTACTCAGTGCTGGAACTAGTTATTTTGTTTGCTGATTTGTCTCATATATCCTAACGCTAATGACTATAATCCTCCTGCTAGTTTAAAAACAATAGTACAATTTCTCCTGTAGTTTGAAGGTCTATCTCAATGCATTTTACATACAATTAAGCTAAGCATCAAACGCCCAGTTACCCCTTCAGGGTAGTTAAGAGAGCTTTTTTTCTTCAGTCATCAGTCTAACTCCAGGTCACCAGATGTAGAGTCAATTCAAGGAGGGACTCAGGTGAATTCAAAGCTGAGTTAATTCTTCTAGGTCAAGATAGTATGTGGATATGCATTTCTACATTTTAAAGCTAAACAACCATGTTTAGTTATATGTGTTTAAGCATTTTGTTCACAATTCATTCACAAAATAAATTAGGAAAAAGTGGGATTATCAAAAACAGAACCAAATAAAGAGTATATCAGTACCTATTTCAACAAATACTTATTGAGAAACTTTCAGTGCATCAGGCATGGTTCTAGGCACGAGGGACACAACAGGCAACTCTGATCTTGTGGAGGCTATATTCTCTAAGGAAATTTAGATAACATAAAAATAAACATGCCAGGTGATGATAAGTGCTATTTAGAAAGATGAAGCAGGGAGATTATGTAGAGAATAGTAGGAGCTGCTATTTTCTCTACATATGTGAAAATAAAGGGTCTCAGGATGCTTGTATAGAAAAAAAATAGGTGGCCCATTTTCATAATGCTCATGTTTCAAAAATTTTGTGTAGAACAAGTTATCACCTGCCTGCTTTACCAACTGTCTTGCCTTGTTATGCTTCTTTTATGTTGTGGTTTGTCTGGTTTCCTTTTGACTCCTCGAGATGTGCAATGTTCTGCAGGATTGTGGTAGTTGTAACTTTCCTCCCATTGCTTGATCTGCTAAAAATAGCTCTACAAATTTCACTTCTATTCTTTTTATTCCACAAACATGATTTTTTTTCCAAAATTATTTTCCAGTTCATATACTTTTTTTAAATTTAAGGGCATTATCATTTTTTATAAACATCATAACTGTGTCACTGACATATGACCTTATTTATCTGAATAATACATAGTAATAGGCAGATACAGACAAAATCTACTTCCTCCAGAAAGAGCTGGAGGTCAGATTTGTTTGTTTTTTATATTTTAACAAAATTTTAAAAAATGATAAGTCCAATAAATACTGTTTACCATGAACAAAGAAATGCATTAGTTTGGATTTTTCAATCAATCTCTTCAAATAAATATTACACTGTCTTGGTAAAGAAATTATATGTAGAAAGATTATGTCATTGGGAGACAATTATATAAGTATAAAACCAACTATAAATAATACCATTGCTTAAACTATTCTTGGCAAGATTTGTATTAGACTATTGGATAGTCACCAAAGTTTATATATAACTTTTTCAAGTTTTTAATAAATTATCTTATAGTAACCTCTCCCCATCCCCACCTCTCTCTCAATTTCATTAAAGGCTTTGGACTATAGCATCTCTATTCTGCAAACAAGTTATTTTGATTTTTAAGTATCTGGGAAAGGTGAAGGGGCAAAGTGATGACATGGGATCATTTTCTTAGGAGGTAAAGGGTGTTTGATGATATTTTAAAGCATAATTCAGGAATGTTTTACACAGAGTAAAGATTCCATTTGGTTATAATATATGAGTCTTATGAAATGTTTCCTGTTGTTGTTAGTTTATCACTGATACCTAAACTTTTCCTGATTCCAGATTCATTCTTTTTGCATTATTACAATGAAATGCTCTTTGGAAGGTTAACATACCAAACTAAATTTTATCTATTATAAAAAATATTGGTATGATTTATAGTGTATACTGTGCACTCACAAATTGCTCTGTAATATCTCTAGTTTCGAATCAGTTGACTTGACATTTATTACAACTGAACTTGGGGGCAGGAAGCAGGTTGACATATAAAAAGAATTTCTAGGTTAAAAGCTTCTTGAAGAGGCAATACACTGAGATGAAAAAGCTCCAAAAAATGAAACCTTTGGGTTAGGCCTGGCAGTGTCATTAAGATAATTCACTGTCATTTTAAGGCAATTCAGTGAAGCCTCTAGAGTACAACCCTTAATAGATATCAATCCAGGATGATGACTGAAAATGCTTCGGAAACCAAGTAAATGCAAAAGTGGCCAGGTCTGGGCAAAGTGATGAGGACTATGGTGGACTGGAGACATATGTTATTTCCAAAGGCTTTAAATTCGCAATTCTGAAATCTGGTAACAACTGTAGTATCCTTTTTTAGCTCAAGCACTCTGTATTTTGTATTGAGTTCTCAAATAAAATCAACAGGTATTTATTAGGTACCTAAAGTATATAACCTTGCTATGATTGAGAGGGACAACATAAAACTATGAGCAGTGGTTTCTGCCTTTGAATCAAACAATTTAGCTAAAGAAATAGACACAGCAAGAAGATAAAGAGGCTAGTTCTTCAAATGACACGAGGGAAACACACTAATTGTTTAATAAAAAATAAAATGTTTATCTCCTCTCAAAGACCTTGGGTATGTGTCACCAAGTGCTACAGGCAGTTTTGAACTGGAAATACACTCTAACATGAGGGGCTAAGAAAAGACTTCACTGAAGAGATGAGACTCAAGTCCAAGAGTCAGGTATAAGCTCTGGACTGGGACATAATGGAAAGCTTCACAAGCAGGGAGTTTAAATTCAAGGAGACCTGCTGTGAGCACTACTAAGGAATCTGGATATATTTTTTAAAATTTGTTTCTTGGTTTTTGTTAGTGAAGATTTCTTGTTAGGATAATTAGTAGTAAAATTACCAATAGATTCTTCAGAGTGTTTTGATATATTTTGATATCAGCCAAACATTTGGTTGTGGTATATACATTTCAATGTTGAAGTGAGAAATTTTTGCACAGATTTACTTAGTGAATAAATATGTTCATTCAATCACAACAAAATAAATTTATCACCATTATATTTGCATTTTTATACAATTAAGCATCTGTTTTCTTTATGCTCTTGTCTCTACTTGTAATCTTTTTTTTTTCTTCTCTTCAGTACAACATCTTTCACCATTGTCACCAAATGCTAGGAAATGTAGGATGATGAAGCAATGTACATTCGGATAGATGACCTAATAATGACAAATGCTAGTACTATTCTTTTAAATTTACAAGTGTTTTCACATTCATTTTAAACATTTATCCCATTAAAGAATTTCATAGTTTACATTGTATTATTCTTTATTTTGTAATAAGGTTTAAAAGAAATGCTTTTTTATGTCCATTATGATTAGAGCTGGAAGATAGCATTTAGTCTATACCTCTCATGTCATTTATTTATTCGACAACTATTTATGTTCTTAAATGTGTACCACACATTTTTCTAAATTACAAGCACTCAGCATTAAAGGAGACTGACAAGGTTAATGCGTTCTACATTTGCCCATTGTTTACTAGTCTAGGACCCAGATCTTTCAATTCCCAGGTTGTGTTCTTTCCACTAACCTGACCAAATGTATAGATGTATCTGGTTGAATATTTTTAATGGTATCTTAGGAATCCACTTTTCTTTAGGGTAGATATTTTTTTTTTTCTAAAGTGAAATCTCCAAAATATGTGTTGAGTATTAGTAAAAATCGCTTAAGATGTTTATGACAGGAATAAATGCTCAGGGCAATTCCAGCTGCTCAGAATGCATCTTATTTTGTTTTTATGGTTGTGTGACCAAAGACACATATACTCAGATGCATTTTGCCTTCTAAGTCTGCCCCCTACTATATTGTATGGAGGTAAACATAATTATTTAAAATAAATAACAAAATCATCTTAAATATAACTAAGGCTCACTTAGGAGTTATTTCTGCTGAATAAGCATACAGAAAAAAACACTTTATTACTTCAATTACTCCAGCAAGATCACACCTGGTGCTAGATGATAGCTCAAGAACCTCAGTGCATTAGCGTAGCAGTTAGGTTATTAATCATGGATGTCAAGTGCTTTCTGCTAATTAACCTTAATTGAGCTCTCTGTTATGGAAGCACCATTTCCAATGAAACAACTTAGCAGTGATACCAAAATAACAAAAGCATGGTGAAACTTGGGGTTAACATTACTTCCTGTACTTGAATGCTAATGGCTAATGAACTTCACTATAATACAAAATCTTATATCTTCTATCAAAGTTTAAAAATTACATAGAGCAAACATTGGTAGAATATGTATACAATTTGCATGATAAAATGATTTAGGAAAGCATTTTTGACATGACATTTGTGTCTGCATTTTATATTTATTTAAAAGCGACTAGACTATACCACTTTTAATCAAAATGTAGAATTTTAAAGATTCAAAGATTAAAATCTCATATCATCCATTAGTTAATGTGACTATGAACTTAGTCATGCTTGAAACAATCTTTATTTTATTTATGTTCAATATTATTTCAAATAGTACCACAATATGTCAATTAGGATAGAATTCTGCTGCAATAGGCAGCTTTATTAATCTGCCCGGAGATACGCAGTACAATTAATTCCAAATTTGATAACCAGCAAGCCCTTCAAATGTTCAATAGGTTATTTATTAAAAAGTAAATAAAAAAGAAATAAGCTTTTTCTGCTGCTGAACAGATACTTGGATTTAAAATGGCCAGGAGGCTACTGGCATTAATAAGCTTTGTCAAATTCATTTTCAGACATGCATGGAGGAGTTTGTACTATTTTTCTGTTCATGTCACAGTGTCTGTCAAGAGGAGAGCTCAGATACTTTGGGGAAAGCTTTCTGATGTGTGAGTATTTGAAAATAAAAAGGCAAAGACAGACATTTAACAGATTCACAAGGGAAAGGAAACCCCTGGAGAATCTTGAGAAAAATTAAAGCTATTCATAATGGAAGTGTTAGGAAAAGGTTGAACCGTATATATAAATTTGAGCAAGAACAACAAATGCCAACACTGATGATAAAAGTACTAGACACTCAAGTTAAAATAAGCATAAATAAGGATTTATATGATATGAATGAGGCAACCCAGGCTATGAGTGAATGTATCTTATGAACCACTCATTTATGCTCTATTTACAGTGGTAGAATGCAAACACCAAACAAATGGCCCAGTTTTATTAGATAGTAGTACATACTGTCAACAGCATTTGACTCCTGGGACTTAATGGGGTATGATAGAAAGAACATTCCTCTAGGTGCCTAAAACCTAGATTTAAATAATAGTTCTACTGCTTAATAGCTATGTAACTGTGTGCAAATTCCTTAAGTTCTGATCCCTAACTGGTGCTGTCCAGTAGCCCTTTCTGTGATGATGGAAATACTCTACATCTGTGCTATCCAGTAACTTAACCTCTAACCACATGGGGCTCTTAAGCACCTGACATCTGGCTAGTGCAACTAGGGAACTGAATTTTAATATGATTATAACTTAATTTTAAATAACTACATGTGGCTAGTGGCTACCTTATTGGACAGTCCAGTAGAGTCTCAGGAAATTTCTTCTTTTATGAAATAGCAGTAGTATTAGAACTGATTCAATTATTATATTTTTAGTTGCAAAGGTGAGAAAACTCAAAATTTAAGAGGAATACATTGGCTCATTTTAACTAGAAAGTCCAGAAATGAGACACATTGGACATAATTCAGTCAGGGCTTTCACTCTATTTTTTTTCCTCCTAATACCCTTGCTTCTTTATTTTTATGTCTGGGCTCTGTCCTTTGCTAATTTTCCTAATGGTCACAATCTGGCTTCTGGAAGCAATTGGAGTTATACGATTCTTCTCACTCATATCTAGTGGGAGAATGAGAAAAGACCATTGCCTCCCACAACCACTTAAAAGGCCCAAGCTTCACTCTGGCTAAATCTATTTGAAACTATCAGTAGAGTCAGGAGAAGATTGTTTATTGCTTGCTTGTACCTGGTTTCCATTCTATCCCAAAACTAATTATTTGGAAAACAGAAAGAGATTTTTGATGAATGTTGGAATTAAAGTTTGGACTGGGGGAAGAATGTTTCCTCAAAGAAAAATCTGGAAGATATTAGAAAGTAGAAAGATAGGAAGGGAATGCTGAGTAGGCAACTGATCATATTCATCCAATTATCTCAAAGGATCATTATAATATAGTCAATAATGTAATGTGGATAAAGCATCTAACAGTGCCTGATATATTCCATCCCTTTTTGTTCCCAACCCCCACTCTTTCTATGTACAGGGCAACTATCTTAACTTTTTGGTACCTTAGTTCTCTCATGTGGGAATATGTGACTATTCAGATTTCTTCTAGCACTAAAAATCTGTTAATGATAACTACAACTGACATAATGTAAACTCAGCACATGTCAAAGGAAGGCTAATTGCATTGGAAGGCAATGAATGGCTACAGCTAATAAAATACCATTGGATATTCTGTACCCGCTCTGTGGAAATAGCCTTGTTGTCAGTCTTGCAACAAAAAAAGAAAAGATATAGTGTGCTTGTTTCTCAATTCCAGCTTCTCCTGGACCTAGCTTTACCTTTACCATGATCAAGCACATGAACAGGTAATAAAAAGCAATGATATCTAGCCTTTAACTCAATGGCATAAGAGATGCACCTAAGGCCAAGCCCTGAAAATTGAAATTTCATTGTGCTATGCTACACTCAGGCATCTTTATTTTTAAAAGTGATTTTAATGAGTGGCTATGGTTGAGAAATACTACTCAATTATTTTCAGATGAACAGGAAGTAGAATCGAAGTCTATACCACAGGCCATAAATAAATGATATGAAAATAAGATAGCAAACTAACCAGTGTTAGAACTATGCAAGATCTCTTCAGCAAAAATGATGAGCACAAAATTAATACATTTTTTATCTAGAGTCAAAACACTTAGATAACTATTTCTCACTCTCAAGAAGATTTTTAAGTACCACAAAATCTGTGAGAGAGAAAGATTAGATGATATTTTTTTTCACAGAACTAACATAAGAAATTGTGGAGGAAAATAAAACCATAACAGACATTAAAACCAAATTAGAAGTAAAAGAGAGCAGATCTGACAATTAAAAAAAATCAAATTAGTACCATGCGAGGAGTGTTTAAAAAAAATTAACAAAGAGAGAGGAAAATCACCACAGTGACGTTATCAAACAATGAGGTTGGAAGAACAAACAATGAAAATTCATATACATGAACGGTACAGAATATATTCAAGAAACAGATTACATTAGTTATTATAGGAGATGATTTCCATGAAATGAAAACATTACTCTTCAGGTTTAACAGGCCCACCATATATAAAAGGTTCCTACCAAAATGAGTAAAAGATAAATATGACAAAAGCAAAAGGAGCAAATGGCACTTATGCACATTGGATTGTCTTTCCTATCTTTGCAATTCCAAATTCCAAGATTTCGCTATCATTGATCCCAAAGGGTCTATGACACACAAACCACCAATGATATTGTCTAGAATTCAACCCATTGTTAAATTTTGATACTTTTTTCAAGAGAAAATTAAACTTTAGAAGCTTTTTGCTTGACATACTTGCCCTTCCTTACACAAAGCTTACCTTAGCAACAGATTTTTTCCCAAGAGAATAGAAAAGTAAAACCTTCTGACATTAATTTTAACAAATACTGTCAATTGCTATTTTTATATTTCCTCTGGTCACTCTAGATAGTTTATGTTGGAAAGCTGAAGACAAATATATTTTTCTAACTGTTGCCTTCCTGTTGTTGACTAGCACAGATGCTGCCCTAGGATTCTGGGGATCAATAAAATTTCATTTTACTCATTCTCATTTGTATAGCTATTTCACAGAAAAAATAAATTCAACTCTGTTAAAAAAAAACATTCATTTATTTATTTCAGCAAACAGCTCATGAAGCTTGCTTTTGATAACTGGCGAATTTGATCAAACACTGATTTTAAAAGCAAGTCAAGACATTAATAAAAGTGTAGAACTTAAATATCCATTTTAAAATGTTTGCTTGGGAAGTAGTTAGGGATTACCATTCAAGCATTCACCATAGTGAGAAATACTTTAATCTGTGCAAGAGATAAGCACTGGCAGAAAGAAATTATGTATGATTTAACAAACATTTACTGAGTTCGTGCTGTGTGCCATGTTCAATTTCTTTTCCAAATAGTAAAGGAGAAAACTCTCAGCAGTTATCTAAGTGTTTTTCTTCAGATGAAACATGTATTTATTTTTGTGCTTTTCATCTTTTTGCTTAAGAAATTTTGCATAGTTCTAATGTTGGTTATCTTGCTCTTACCTTCACATCATTTAATTATGGCCTGTTACTTGACACTAAATAGTGTGGTATAGATACTGTATTAACTAGAGTCTCTACTATATCATTAAAAGAATATCAGTGATACTGTATGCCCTTGTAACATCCCTGATGTTAATGGAAGTGGCTCTAAGGTAGCAAATGATTAAAAATCAAATTTTAATGTATAAGTTCTAATATGCAATATATTAAAAGCACATTGTTTCCTGTAGATTTCTAGAAAATACCCTTTATCAGATGGAGGTAGCAACATACTTATGAAACTTTATTAGGTATACCGATAGATATTAAAGTGTTAATTTTTATGAAATGCCTATTTGGCTTCAGATCTGATTTCCCTGTTTTCCTCTAGCCTGTTAATGAAGTGTATTATAGTTTTTTTTCTAATGTTGAATTACATCTATTTTTGGAATAAATCTTTTTTTACTACAATGTATTATTATAATAACTAGCTAGACTATTTTTGTTTAGATTGTTTTTGTATTTATGCTTATAAGTGAGGTTGTAACCTTGATTTACATTTTCATTTATTTTATTTGAATATTTTTAGACCTCATTTATACAGATTAGAGTTTAAATAGTTTCTGGTTCATGGTTTGGTATTGTCAAGGGTCATTGTACAGCTCATATTTTGTTTCTCAATTTTAGTTTAATATTTTTTGTTGTTCTCTTTCATAATCATATTTTTTATTTGTATATCTGTGATCATTTCTAAAATAATGTTTTTAAAATTTAAATAAATGTTAGTTTTCTATGTCTTTTCTATATTGCTTATTAAATATTATGATGTTATAAATGACAATAATTACTCATGTAACTTCTTTTGTGCAACTTACATTTTTCATTTTTTTTGAGGATCTGTCTATCCAGTCTAGTTTGTTTTCTCTAGTGTTTTATAGTATTACATTATTTGTATTGACTATATTTTATTTAATACTAATACTGATGAATATCTATGTCACCTTGTACCATAAACAATGCTTCAGTGAACATGCTTACATACCTGTTCAAGAGTGTCTCTGTGATATACCTAAGAATTGATTTCCTGGGAGTATTACTTACATACTGCTGGTCTATAACAAATTCTACATATTGCTGGTATGTAAAAGTCACCCCAAATTTAGTAGCTTAAAACAATAAACTTTTTCTTAATCTCAGAATTCCTCTGAGTCCTGAGTCTGGCAGAAGATTAGCTAGGTTATTTTGGCTTAGGATCTCTGTAAGGTTGGAGTTCAGCTCTAAGCTGAGGTGACAGTTGTCTTAAAACAACTGAGGAAGGCTTTATTTCCAAGCTCACACATGTGTTCAGAATATCAGTGTCTTGTCACATGGGCCTCTCCATAGACCTTCGTACAATGGCTGCTGTGTTACCCCAGAGTGAATGAGTGCTCTGAGAGAGAGTGAACCATAAAACTGTGTCCAAGATGGACACAGTCTTTTGTAATCTTGTCTCAGAAGTGATCACTTTCTGCTGCATTCTATTGGTTATATAGACATATTCTGGTACTAGGATAACCAAATGTCCTGGTTTATCTTGGACTGAGAGATTTCTCAGGTTTTAAAATGTGACTTTATGATTTAAAAAATAGGTAAGTCAAAACACACCTGGGCAGTTGGTACAGTGTGGGTGGAGATTATACAAGCATGTATATACAAGGAGGAGAGAATCATTTGGAGTTATCTTGGAGGCTGACAACCATATTAAGCATGCCCAAACAATTTCAAAAATAATTTTCAGATAACATTCCAGATTGGCTGCTCTAGTTTTATACTCCCACCCATTGTGCATGAGCATTCAAGACTCATAGATTTTATTTTCCCCAGATCCTATGAAAGAATAGAAACTTATGGATTCTTATCAATTATATTTTATCTAATAATGTTTATTTTTTATTTATTATTAATACATTCTGGGAGAGGATCTTGATATTCCAGCTTATTAACTTACTGTTCATTTGTGTCTTTTCTGCTATTCATACCTTCTTTTGCATAAATATCTAATGAAGCTTATAATTTTGTCTATTTTTGATGCATAATATATAAAAAATTAAATAATAATTTAGAATTGCAAGCCAGATGGTCTAAATGTAAGCAATGGGGTAGAACAGGAGGGTAAATGAGCTTTGAAAACCTAAATCAGAATATAAATATTGAAAATAAACTGAGCTTTCATCTCAAAAAGTTAAAAAAAGTAAGTGTAAGCTCAAATAACCAAGAAAAAAAAATGGCAAAGATAATTATGGAATTCAGTGATAAGAATAGTATGAAAGTCTACATAGCACTAAATTCAGTAACCTAGAAGAAATAGACAAATTCTTAGAAATATATAACCTTCCTAGATTGAAGCATGAAGAATTGAAAAACCTACACAGATGAATCACCAGTATGAAAATTAACAATAGTCACTAAAACCTCCTAAAAAACAAAAGTCTAGGACCGGAAGATGGTTTTACTGGTGACTTGTACCAAACATTCAGAGATTTAATACCAATTCTTCTCAAACTCCTTCAAAAAATTGAAGAGGAGAGATACTTTCTAACTCATTTTATGAGGCCAACATTACCCTGATACCAAAACCAGGCAAGGACAACACATACACACACCAAAAAAATATAGGCCAGTATCTCTGATAAATATAGATGCAAAAATCCTAAACAAAATACTAGCAAATTGAATACAACAACACATTGAAAGAATAATGCATCATGATCAAATGGGTTTCATTCCAGGGATGCAAAAATGGATCAAATTATGCAATCAATCAAAGCAATACACCACATTAACAAAGGAAACAAATCATATTATTATTAATAGATGCAGAAAAAGCATTTAACAAGATACAACATCCATTTATGATTAAAACACTCAATAAAATGGGTCTAGAAGGAAAGTACCACAGCATAGAAAAGGCCACATATGATGAAACTTCAATTATTATCATATTCAATGATGAAAACTGGAGGCTTTCCTCTAAGATCAGGAACAATACAAGGATGCCCTTAACAGAAAGTGAATCATATTTGTATGGAACCACAAAAGACCCCGAATAAACAAAGCTATCCTAAAAACAATACTGAAAATCTTAGCCAGAGCATTCAGGCAAGAAAAAGAAATAAAAGGCATTCAAATTGGAAATGAAAAAGTAAAACTGTCACTATCTGCAGATGACATGGTTCTACATATAGAAAATTCTAAAGACTCTACCAAAAGACTATTAAATACAACAAATACAGTAAAGTTGCAGAATATAAAATTAATAAATAAAATCTATTGTGTACCTATATTCTAATAACAAAATATCAGAAAAATAAATGATTGCAACAAAAAAGATAAAATATCTAGGAATAAATTTAACAAAGGAAGTGAAGGGCCTTCACATTGATACCTACATGACATGTTGAAAGAAATTGAAAGAGACACAAGGAAATGGATAGGTAATACCTGTTCATGAATTGGAGGAATTAACATTAAAATATCATATTAGCTAAAACAATATGCATATTTAATGCAATCTCTATCAAAAGCTCAATGGCACTTTTCACAGTAGGACAAAAAGTGGATTGTATTTGTATGGAATCACAAAAGACCCCAAATAAACAAAGCAATCCTGAAAATAAAAAACAAAGCTGGAAGTATCATACTCCTTGACTTCAAATTATTCCTCAAATCTACAATAACCAACACAGTGTGGCATTGTCAGAAAAACAGACACACAGACCAATGGAACAGAATTGAGAGCCCAGAAATAAACCCACACTTGCATGAGCAACTAATTTTTGAAGAAGTAACCAAAAATATACAATGAAGAAAGGAAAGCCACTTTAATAAATAGTGTTGGGAAAACTGAAAAGCCACATGCCAAAAAAATGAAGCTACATTGCTATCTGACACCATACACAAAAATTAACTAAAAATGGATTAAAGACTTGAATATAAGATCTGAAAAAATAAAATACGAAGAAGAAACATAGACATTAAACCTTTGACCTAGGTCTCAGAAAGGATTTTGTGAACTAAGCCCAAAGGCAAGAGAAGTAAAAGCAAAAAATAAATGAATGGGACTACATCAAATTAAAAGCTTCTGCACAGCAAAAGAAACCAGCAACAAAACAAAAAGGCAAGCAACCAAATGGAGAAAATATTTGCAAACAATACATTTGATAAGAGATGGTATCAAAAATTATACAAAACTCAGTACTACTGAACAATGACAAAACAAAAAACCAAAAACAAACAAACAAACAAACAAAAATCCACTTTAAAATGGGCAGAAGGCCTGAATAGATACTTTTCAAGGAAGACATACGGATGGCCATCAGATATCTGAAAACTTGCTCAACGTTCCTAGTTATACAGGAAATGCAAATCAAAACTGCATTGAGATACCACCTCACACTTGTTATTGTGAATGGCTGTGCTCAATAAGACACAGAAATAAGTGTTCAAAGGATGTAGAAAAAAGGGAATGCTTGCACACTGTTGGTGGAAATGTAAATTGGTGCAGCAACTATGGAAAATGGTATGGAAGTTCCTCGAACAAGAATAAAGCTACCACATAACCCAGCAATTTCTTTTTTGGGTATCTACCCCTCAAATTTGAAAACATTTATATGTAAAGATATATGCACCCCAATGTTCATTGCAGCATGGTGATGGAAAAAGACTAGACTCCAGGTGGTCAGCATGCAATGGAGTATACAGATGTCATATTATAAAGTCATACACCTAAAAGTTAAATAATGTTATTAATCAATGTTAACCCAATAAATTTAATTAAAATAATATTTCATTAAATTAATTTGTATGTTTATTAGCTTATTGGATATTCTAAGCTTTTGCTTTTAAGATAGCAAATAAAACAACTCTGGCAAAATTAAGGTAAATGAGAGAAGATGAAAATAAACAACATACAGATTTTAAAAAGTTATAATTACAGGGAGGAAATATTTTAAAACCCCAGAAAATTTTAAAGTTTCTGGATTAAAAACAAATAATTATCAAAAAGAAAGAATGAAAAAAATTAGAGTTCAGATTTCTCCTCACCAACAATACCAGATGCTAGAAGACAATGGAGCAACATATCCAACCTTTTGATGGAAAATTACTTTGAACCTAGAATACTGTCCTCAGTCTAATTATCCTCCAGTTGTGAAGGTGAAATGAAGACATTTTCAGAAATGGAAAACCTGAAAAAGTTTACTATTCACAGACTTTTTCTGAAATTGCTTATGAGTAACTAACTCGTGGCTTTCTCTATGTATGACTCTTTATTATTTCCCTTTTAAACCAGTTCCCATCCCTTCTCTGGCACTTGCCTTGAGTCTTTCCTGGACAGGAAAAGAAGAGAGAGAAGAAGTGAAGGGTGGAAGGAGGGAGGGAGCTTTTGTAGTTTCAAGCATACATAGCAAATAAGTGGATTTTATTCCAAAAATGCTTGGTCTCTCAGTGGCAGTTGTGACATATTTAAAATTTTTTTCTGTTCTACTAGCTATGCTAGAATCTGGCATCTGCTTTTTTGTCCTTCTCACATTTTTAACCTGCTGAATTAGTACTCCTGAATAGGCCCCCTCTGAGCTGATAATCTCCCTTAAGATATTCCACAGGACAGAATGTTACTGGGTTTTGAGGTCGACAAAGCTAACAGGACTTTTTTCCTGTGAAACTTCTCAGTCTTTGCTACCTTAGTAGCCACTGTGAATTCTCCTCTAAGAAGAACTTATAATATTCAATGCCATTTTAACCAAATGAGTTTGACCACAGAGCCCCTAGGGAAAGGGGAGCATCTTGTAGGAATAGTGCTTTACAGAACCACTTTGGAAAACTCTGTTCTGGAATTTTGTGGCCTTGTCTTTGACTATGATCTCTGACGTTCAATATTAAAACATAAAACCCCCATGCTCCATTCCCCACTCAATGCCTAGTAAACAATATGCATACACTAAATATTTGTTCAATAAAAGAATAAATGAAAAAAGGAATAACTCTTAAAAAATGCTTTAAAATTTAAATATAAAGTCTGTGGCAAGCCATTGTTTATATTTCTGCTGACAGTTTTTAAAGAAAACAAATTTTAAGCATACTTCTAATTGCTTGATGTTACATCTGTGAAACAAAATTCAATAAAAGCTCTAAATCCTGTAAATGCAGTCAGAACCCTCCTCTGTGTATGCAGTTGGCTGTTTCATAGTCCAGTGTCCATTGTCTTCAACCAGCTTCAGGCATATCATCACCCTGCCTTGGGCTTTATCTGCAAAACAATCCATATCGATTTAAATTTGTGTTATATTTTGTTGACTGGGTCTCAAATGCTTTTATATTTATTAGTTTTACCAGGCTCAACATTTAGATTTCATATTCTTAAGAGTCAGTTTCCTTGTCTTCTTTTTTCTTTCAATCTTAATGTATAATATTTTTCTCATCCTTTGATGTGATCTTTAAAATTGCTCAGATTTGTAATGGATTTGTATCCACTTAGGATGTAAATAAATGGAAAATTATAATCAATAGATTGTAATGAAATGGAAGAGGTGTTTCAAGAGTTGAAGGACAACCCTAACAAATACTTGTAACGTCCAACTGAAAAAATTAAATTCCCTGGTTATGTGGGCAAAATAATACATTTTGTTTTGTAAAATAAAAAATAATGATAAAATTAACTGACCAGGCAAAGTTTATGAATTTGTTTTCTTTTCAATTTCTCTTCCTCTGCCCCCTTTTCCAAAACATTAGAAACGTGTTTCTCTTCTCAGCAAGAAGCAGACAGTAAGATATGATGTCCTATAGAACAAACTTCAAGCATTATATTCTGGGTGCTTGAGAAAATGACTTCTCTCTTTATTTTTAAAAATGTCCACACTACTGCCCTCGGGTTGGTAAACACAGGGATTACATGAGATAAAGTATGTGAAGCAAAGTGCATAGCATAGCATGAGTGCTACAGTTAGTAATTCTTTCACTTTCCCACACATCCATCTCGATAATGTCTATTCTAAAAAAATTTCATGATGAAATGTCTGCTATTTATGTTAAAAGGTGACTTCTCTTCCTCTAAAGAAACCCCTACATGAAAGCAATTTCCTTTTCCCACTTTTTCTATAATTTGAACTCCATTTACACAGAAAAAAAAATTTGTGTTCTCCATCAGACTTCAGTCTAAGACACTTCAACCCTTCGTTCTACTTTATTCACATCTAAGAATGTCAGAGTTCACAAGGAATTTGGCATCTTAACAATGGAATTAAAAGTTGGAAATCTGTTTTCAAGTAGCCTCACTTCTCTTCAATCTAGATTTTTTAAAAAATTGTTTTCTGGCTTTTGTCGAAACATTGAATGCTTACCAAAGTGCATTTCAGCATAGTGAATTACACTTGGGTAAATAGAAAAAAAATCACAATTAAGAATGGAAGTTTTCCATTTGCTTCCATTTTTATAAAAGACTTGAAGTTGATGTGAGCTCTTATAGAATGTTCAGCCATGGTAGTTTGAATTACACTGTCTAATTTCAGTTCACAGCCTTCTAACAACTAAAAAATTCATAGGGCAAAGACTTTCAACTCCACTCTTGGACCTTAGCTGCTCCCCTCTCTCTTACCATAAGAACTCCTGACACATTTAGCAATTCTGAATCTATATGTGCAGGTAAAGGGAGGTTAGAGGAGAAGGAGGGGGCAGGTTGAGTAAGTGAAGAAGTAGGACAGAAGGAGTGGGCAGAGAGATTTTTTCCTGATCAGAACCAAATAAATCACTAAAAATGCTTTATCCTTTGTGCTTGTACTGAAATGAAGGATTCTTTATGCTTTCCACACCCAAGTTTGGACACGATAGCTAAGTGAAGACAATTTCTTTTAGAAAAGCCACAAATCACTTTTTCAAAGCTTGAATTAATAAGGCACTTTGCAACAGTGTTTCTCTGTGACTGTTGAGTTTTCAAAATGGAAATCTGTAGAATGCCAGTTCCTTTTTAGTTGGGAAAAAATATGACCTCATGAAGCCCCTTTTAAAACATTCCTCCAGCGCAAGCATTTTAAATAATTTCTCAAAGGAAAGCACTATATTCTGAGAGAATAGCATGACATTATGAACTATATCTAACATAAGATTTTGCTTCAGCAGGCCTGCCAATGCTCCTTAGTTCCACTGTAATGAAATGAAAATCATGTGAGCGTGGAAGAAATATATTCCTTACCCTGGTACTCTTTATCAACTGTGGAATTGTACTATTTTCTTCACCATGGCAACAAAAGCACACAATAGAGTGAGCTCTCACCTTCTTTGCACAAGGTGACAGGAAAAAACAGGAATAGAAAAAAAAAAAAGTGAAGCAAACACATTTTAGGAAGCAAGGAGTTAAGGAAACCACGAACGCAGAGGGCAGTGTGAGCTCAATGATCAGCCTCAAGGATCGTGTTCCAGAGGATAGCAGAATAGGTAACTCAATCCACAGAAAAGACCTTTAGTTTATATTTGATTAAATTTCAGAATGGATAGCTTTTAATGTCAGCCAGTCAACTGAAAGATCAATTTAAATAATTTCATTTTTACACTAAGGTTAATGTCAGTAAAAGGCATAGATTGATCACTAATCTTGAAATAAGGCTCTGAATTAGTTATATACAGTGTCATTTAAAAGCAAATAATTTGTTCTTATGGGCACATAATTCTTTCAATGATTTTAATAGAATCAAGGCTGATTTGCACTATGAAACATTTTGGCCATAACTTTTTCCCCCAGAAAAATAGAGTTTGGTTTAAAATGTCAGATAGTCTATATTCTGTTCAATTTACATTGTTTAAAATATTCAAAGCCATTCATCTTCCTCTGACATTCTGAGGATTGTAATGGGTTGTCTTTCACTAGAACATGCTGGTATAGGCAAAACTACCAGAAATGGGCCAATTAATTATTCCCTGAACAATATAGTTCATGGAAAAGGGGGAAAAATCACATCAGAGTTTTATTTTGTCACTTTAGAAGCAATACAAGAATTAATAAAAGGAATAAGTACTAGCTAAATAGAAATCAAATCATTGCACTGCAGCCAGGAAGCCAAGAAAAAACATTTGATTGAATCATGGGATTTGCCTGGTGTAGGATTTTAAAGATTAAAAAATATATATTAATATGTCCATCTATAATTGATAAAATAAGATGATAGATACTCTATGTTGTGTTCTTGGCAGCCAGATAGTTTTTAGTATCATGTTAAAACATGTTTAAAGCAAAATTGGCACTTATATCCAGAAGAAAGTTTTAAAATAGCATTTTTAAAATATAAAATTTTGAAAAACTTTTAGTAAGGTGATAGAGGTAATGCTTATTAAAATAACTACCCTCTTTGAAGCCCAACAAAATGAAGAAAAATGACCAAAAATAGCAAAAAGAAATCCACTAATATTAAAATTAGGGGTACCAATGTGATATTATAAATTATCAGAATTGAACTGATAGTTATAACTGATTTGAGCAAACTGAGAGAGCACATTGAGTGTCAGTATGCAGGTTCCATAAATGAGCATCCAGTCAGTTTGAGGAGAGTCAGTGAAGGAAAGTAAGGCTCAGGGTTACCAGTCGTTGAGTCCTTGCTCTGTACCAAGCACAATGCTTAGTACTTCACCAGTGTCATTTCAATGACTCCTCTCAATAAGTTGGTGCTGTTACTTTTTCCATTTTATGGATAGTAGGCTATGTTTTTTTTTCCCCCTAAGGTTACATAGCTACACTGTTAGTATTTCGGTAAGCTGAGATTTTAACACAGGTTTCTTTGACTTTAAAACTTTTTTTCCAAATGACTAAGCAATGCAGTCTTCAAGGAGCAAGTACTGGAGTGTCCTAGTGATAATTTGGAACTTGGAAGGACAGTTGGAAGCATGGAAGAAAGAATGCCCCAGCAGCAAATGGTGCAGGGACTGAAGGTGATACAACAGCATGGGCAGGTGGTGAAGCAAGGCAGAGAAGAAAAAGGCAGCATGAAAGCCATGTTTTAGTTTGTTTCATTAGGATCAATGACTGACCAGGAGAGACCAGGCCCAGAAGCAAGTCGGGGTTGAATAGATGCAAAAATAATAGGTCTCGTCTCACCTTTTAATCCTTAGATCAAGGTGACCGGTGCAAAGAAAATAACTGAGCAACCAAGTATAAGAATGCTGGCTCATGAGACATTGAAAAGATGTGGTTACTCCAAAGTAGCTGGCCTGCCCAGAAAAGCCAAAAGGAAGGTCAGATCTGAGGGGATTCCCACAGGTTAGGCTGTACGACCCAAACTGATATAGCCTGGCTGAGGCAGAATTTGCACCAGATGAGGAAAGTACAAAAAGAAATGATTAGATTTTAGTCGTTACATTACTTCAGATTTCAAATTGGGTGCCTCTAAGAGTCTCAGAATCTCTTGCAGTGGCTCCTATGAAGCCTGATTTGGGGCTTTATTTAGGAAAAACATGAGTGGTTTTCCATCCAGAGTCATGGTGCCAATAGTTCATGTCATTGCTGAGCCCACATCATTGATCCAGGCTTCACTTGTCCAGTTTTAATATAAATAAGTTACTTTTAAGCTCTAAGGCACTTTCCAATCAAAAGTTCTGTGATGTCTTAGGACTACTAATGAGTTTATAAGAACCCATAGACAAACTAGAATAGTCTCCCCTTCACAAGAGACTACAAATTTAGAAAGTTGGGTCTAGGCTAGAGAAGATATAACAGCCATAAGTTAGAGTTGTAACTTACAATCATACAATACCAATTTTGAGTTGTAAGAGACAGCTTTCAATTTGAGACAAGTATTAGATGTGCTCAGCAGCTTGCTGTTACCTTGTACCAATTAGGTAGCATAAGGATAAATTATAAATGTCCTACTTATAAAAGTTATACGAGTTCATTGTACAATATTTTAAACTCAATACATTAAATGAAAAAATGTAAATTACTTTGCAGTATTTCCTAATAACCATATTAATGTTTTTATTTGTTTCTACACAGTTTTAGTACTTCCTGATTTCTCCCACTAAACAGTAAACCTCTTTATTACAGAAATTTTGTTTCTTTCATGTTGAGATCCCTGAGCTTGGCATAAGTGTTTTATAAATATAGACATTTTACATAACAACAGTAAATATTGGTTTTTGAAAAGTTCAACCACTTTCCAACAACTCCTTCTTATCTTGGTATAGCTATTTTATTTAAAACCACAGCAAATAAGTATAAGTGACTTTTGACCTCATGGTTAAGATTTGATTACATGCCATATTTTGGTTAAAATTGTATTGATTAAATATTTCTGCAAGGGTGGTGGAGAACTTACCAAAATGATCATATCATTAATATATATAATTATACCAACTAGTTTTATAAAGAAATGCTTTTTCTTAACTAGAGTCAAGTGTACTCTTCTCAGAAATTTTAGACATTAGCCTGATAATGTAATCATTATAGCCCATTTCAGTGACTTCTTTACATATATTCAAATTCTAGCCCCACTACAGGTCCATTTCATCATATATTTGAATGAACAGAGTATGAATTCATTAATATATATAACATGAAGGAGGATACGAGTGTCGTGTGCTCTCAGTGTCTTGGAAGGTGGCTAAATGAAATGCATCACATATTTTTGTTAAATTTAATGAGAAAATTTTTATTGTAATTTTAAAAAAAATTTTATAAATGCATTGGAGTGACATTGGTTAAGAAGATTACATAAATTTCAAGTATAGAATTCTATAATATATAATATATTACATTGTGTGTTCACCACCCAAAGTTATGTCTCCTTCCATCATCATATACTTGACCCTTTTTAACCTCTACTACCTTCCCTTCCCCTCGAATTACCATTATAATTTTGTCTATGAGATTTTTTGGTTTGTTTGTCTTGTTTGTTGCTTTCTTTTTTATATCATACATATGAGAAAAATCATATGGTTCTTGACTTTTTCTGCCTGACTTATTTTACTTAGCATGATTCCACCCATGTTGTTACAATGGCAGTATTTCATCTTTTCTTATAGCTGAGTAGTATTCCATTATACCTATGTACCACATCTTTATTCAATCATCTGTTGAAGGACACTCAGGTTGTTTCCATGTCCTGGCTACTGTGCATAATGCCACAATGAACATAGGGACACTACATCTTTATGAATAAATGTTTTCAAACTTTTCACGAAGATTCCCAGAAGAGGGATTGCTGATACATATGGTATCTTTATTCTTAATTTTTGAGGAACCTCCGTACTGTTTTCCATAGTGGCTGTATCAATTGACATTCCCATCAGCAGTGTATGAGGATTCCTTTTTCTTCACAACCTCTTCCACACTTGTTATTTCTTGTCTTGTTGATAATGGCCTTTCTGACAAGTGTGAGGTGGTATCTCATTGTGGTTTTTATTTGTGTTTCCCTAATAGAAAGTGAAGTTGAGCATTTTTTTATATATCTGTTGGCCATTTAGATATCCTCTTGGGAGAAGTGTCTGTTCAAGCCCTCTACCCAACCTAGGGAAAGCAAATTTGTTTTCAGATACTAGGGCTGGTTTGAGGATGTATTGTATAACCAAAGAAACACTACTGGAGTTTTTTAGTCTACGAGGTTCCAATTCTGGATGAGAATTTCATATTCGGCAACTGGACTCAGTTATGTGAAATTAGTGTGAATGGGGATCAGAGGAGGGACATGGGTTGTCACTGATCATTATAGTTCTGGCTTCTAATGGTAGCAGCAAGTGAGGGGAAATTAGAAAACTATAGCATCTTCCCATGAGAACTACCTATGACTCAGTGCTCTCTACAAAACTTTAGGACTATAAACAGAGGTGCCATCATTTGCAAGGGATAAAATTACATTTATGAGTGAAGCAATCCTTTTAAATTTTCAAAATTTACAAACTCCCCATTACTTCATAATACTGGCAATTTAATTAACATCACCACTATGTAGAGAAAATATCTTGAATTACTACTTGCACTTTATTTGTTGTCATTTCCCGGCCACATAGTCCATATAGTTATAGTCACTTGGCAGTAATGGTACTATAAATGACCCCCAAAATTATTGAAGTTATTTATAAAAAAATGTACATAAGGCATGCAGACTATTTATATATAATTATGATAAAAATCTTCTATGTATGCATTATTATCCAGCCTATTTTATTAACATGTCAAAACAGCAACTCTTTTATTGAGCTATAAATTCTTCCCACATGGCCTGTGAATTCCTAAAATAAGGTTTCAAGATTAAAATGAATTTTATTTCTAATAATTTCTCAGCTTCTAATAATTAATAAAATGACTAAATTTTAAATTCAGATTTTTCTATAAAGATGCATGAATTGGCCTCAGTATAGGGACCAATAATGTCAAGTGAGGGCCAATTAAGGTTAAGTGGTGTTTCTGATTGAATTTTGGTCTAGTTCCTATTTTTCCTTTGATATCACAAGTCCTTGCTACATAAAAAAGGACACTTGACATCATAACAACACATATATGTATATATACCCTGTAACTACTTGCAGGGTCATGTGAATAAATGAAGGCTATGTTGGGATCAATAGTTAAGTTCATCCAGACATCATTCCCCAGGCACATCTCTAAAGTAGAAACAATGCTTCTCTTTTCTTTCTCCCTTAGTAACTTCCCCTTTGGGGTTTTGACATTCTTCATTGTAGCCCACAGAGAAAATAATACCTCTCTCTGCTTCTGACCCTCCTGGGCCCCTACCTGAGTTTTCACATAAGCTCACTCTGTGCAGTTCCCATGGTGACATAAGGGAAGTATATTAGTTCAAAGGCACATTGATTAGCATACACTTGACTCAATATACATGTATATAATGAATGAATAAATGATTGAATAAATATATACATATGCATGAATGAATTATAAAATGAATAGGCTTCTTTGCCAAGTATCATCTCATACTTAGGTCCTTCTCTTTACTCACTTTCTCTGCTTGCATTAATATTGAAAATCATTCTACTATCCACTCATTACCAGTTATACTATAGTTGGAGAAATAGATTAGATAGATAGATAGATAGATAGATAGATAGATAGATAGATAGATAGATGATAGATAGATAGATATTTATAGATGAATAACTCACAGAGAATAGGCATTTAGTAGAACATAGTAAAGGAAGCTTCTTCTCAGTGTTACAACTGATGGACTGTGGGCAGAGACTGGAGATCCGGTCCTATTAGTAATGAAAGTTTTAATCTAATGAAAAGACTCATGGGAAGAGCCAGGATGGAACACCAAATGTTCAGCAGAGCCTAGACAACACAAATAGTAAAATTCAGTCAGAAATAGAAGAGAGTTTCTTAATGCTAGTTTGTAAAGGTTTTTTTTTTAATCGATTTCTAATGAATAGCTATAAAAATATATAAAATTACCAGATATTTTTACTTTTAGAATTGCTACTCCACAGGAAGTCATGAAAATCCCTCTGTATTAGTTATGTCAACAAAGTTTCTTTTTTCACTCAAAACAGCAAAAATAAGATTATTCTTTCTAAGAATCTCCCACCTAATTGTAGCTGTAATATATCTAGATTTATTGGCCATTCCTAAGGGTCAAGAATTTATATGTCCACAGAGAATTTCTCTGCCTTGTCAAGATTAGTTTTTACTCTAAAAGTCAGAGAAAGGTACTGTTAGTGCTAACTCCATGTTCAATTAATGTCTAGAAACTTCATTTTACTCTTATCCTTTCAAATTCCAGAGTCTATACTCAATTATGGAAGAAATTGTGGTGAGCCCCCCATTTTTCACAATTTCATTCACTTGGGCAGTCGGTTTAAATACTTGAAACAGTGGTTCTCAACTAGAGAACCACTATTTTTTGTCCTCCTGTGGGAATTTGGCAATATCTGGAAACATTTTTATTTATTACAACTGGGGATATTCTACTGATATTTAGTAGATAGAAGGAAGAAATGCTACTAAACTTTCTACAATGCCTACAACTGCCACAAAAGAATTATTGGTCCAAAATGCAAATAGTACTAAGTTAGAAAATGTGCATTTTAGTGATGTATGCTACACTTAACCCACACTAATTCATCAGAGGGAGAACACCATATGATAATACAGTACATATTGTAATATTATAATACCATATTATAATATGGTGGGTTCCATAATCCCCTAACAGTGGCATTACATCTATCAGATTATTGGGACTCTATAAGACTAGATGATTCTTAGAATTCTTTATTCTTAGAAATAATGACTATTACTTTGAGGCTCACTAATTTTAAATGAGTTTTAAAATGTTTTTATGTATATTGCATTGGAAGTTTTCTTTAATTTTCTGAAAGCTGGATTTAAAATCTCAAGATACAGTATGCAGTCCATGCAGTCCCACCTTGCAAACTATCTGCCGTGTAACCTTAATAAAGTCCTTTAACATCTATGAGCTTTAATGCTTGCATTTACAAGATGAACTAAAATGTATCTGCCTACCTCACAGAAATTAAAAAAACAAAACAAAATTAAACTAAATGGTATATGTAAAATCACTGTCATAAGTGTAAGATAAATGTGAGGTGTTATTCTGACTTTTTAAAATATAAAATTCCTTTTAAATAATCAAGCAACTGATTTATGACCTTTTCTTTTTAAAGAATAATTATACCAATTTTTAAATAATTTAAAAACGTTACATATTTTTTTAATAAGTACCATATTTCTTAGGATCTTATCCCATACCGCCAATTTTTTTTTTAATGGAAAGGGAAGAAAAATACAAGTTTTAAGCTAACTCTGATGGAGTAAACTCTAATAAGCACAATTTTAATCTAAATAAATGGCAACAGCTTTAACACATTATATTTTACTCATTTGTATGTAGATATTGGCTCCTAAAGCCATGGCAACCTTAATTTGTCAGAAAAGGTGGTTGGTTTTAAAACTTTAAGCTAAAAGCCAGATCTTATTATACAATCACAAACATTGGTTGGAGAATTAAATCTATAATCACAATATACAGTAAAAAGAAATAATGCTAAGTCTATATTATGTACCAAGAAGAGGCAAGTTGATATACTAAATGTTTCACATAAATGCCTATAGAGAAGAATACAGACCATTTAAGTAAAGTACGTGTAAGACGACAGGAAACCTAGGAAATGCACATGCCATTCCCCTCCAAACCAACATTGTCATGTGGGATTATAGGCCTAGTATCTCTAGATCTAAGAATTTTTTAGGAGCAATCCAAAATTTTGATGTTGCTATGAAATTTTCACATTTTTAGAACATCCACAGAGCAAATTTTACCCAATTACTGTCTGTAACCACTGTCCTAAATAAATAGTTTAAAGCAATACTTTTTAACCCCAAAGGCCCTAATCTTTAAATATATATATATATATATATATATATATATATATATATATATATATATATATATATATATATATATTTGACCAGCAGTCATTTCTATTGTTCCTTAGTGATATCTCTGTAAGGGATATGGGCAAGAGAAACCATGAGAAGTCTGCACAGTAACCCAGAACCTTCCTTCAAAGCCCTGAAACCTTTGCCCTCCGCTTCCTTCCTGCCATCCCAAGAACCCTTCATTGAGAAGACTAGGATCTCCCGGAGGCCTGAAAACACTTGCCTTAGAATGTGGCTCCCTTCGTAGAAGCCGATCACCTAATCATATCTATGTCAACTTCAGAACCATTGCTCTTTTTTCAGAACAATTCAGCTTTCAACTCAAGATAAATTGCCAAACATAATCTAGTGCAAGTTAAAAGAAATATTGTGAAGTTACATTAAATATTTCAACAAGAACATTAAAATAGTCTCAAGGATACATTTTTTATTAAACTATAGGCACAAATACACAATTTTAATAATTTATGTCAACTTTTCCTAATCATGCATTTTCTGTGCAATGTTTTATACTTTGTTCTTAGCACCTTTAATAGCTTGTATTTCAAACATATGATAGTCAACCATTCAGAACTTCTATTAGAAACATGATTTTAATTTTAATAATGTTCACATAATCTTTAATTTGTAATTATTTCCATTGGATTCACATTTGCTAATAATCAGCACACTTTACCTTAAGCTTTTGTCCAAAAAGAAAGCCTTTGACATATAACAAAAAAATTTCATTGTTGCAATTTGTTGATAATACATCCTGAATTGTTCAACTTCTTTTGAGATGTGCATTTTAGCAAGAATAATATTCCATCACTGTGGGTTTTTAGGAGAAAAAAAAAAAAGATACTCAAAACACAAAACCACCCTGAAAAAAATGTAGTTCACTTACACCTTTTCAAAATTTGCTGAAATTCAAACAAACATAGACAAAAAACCATAAGGCTTGGCTTGCTTATTGGGCAAATACACAGTCATGTACAAGTAGTAACATATTTCTTCCACCTAGATTCACCTCTCAAACCATCATTTTCAAAGAAAGTCTGAAGAACTGGAAAGTCTAAACACTCAATGACTAATAGGCACTAAAGTGAACGCATTTTAAAAAAAACTAACCCAGGAGTCAGTATACATTATTGATTATTGAAAATTTGGTCCTATAGAAGATGAGAGAGTAGTGGAAATCATGACTTTTGCTCTCACAGGTGTCTAAAGAACACTATACCTGAGGCCAATCAGAGAGCTACTAATGGGCTCTAACATTCACAGGTAGTAAATATCCAGAGGAAGGGGAGGATCTGAAATGGTCAGAGACAACTTCTTGGGAAATATGGAGTTGATGTTTTCACTATGCCCCTTAAAATATTACTTTGTTACAACAGAACCTGGTTCTGGAGTTTACTTATCCTGTGTGATAAAATTAGCCGTAATAATATTATATGCCTGACTTTAAAAACTCTGTGACTCTAAAGTTAGGTTTTTGTTTGTTTGTTTGCTTTAGTTTTGCAAGGGAGCCACATTATTCCGCTTTATTGTTATTTCAGTTAGTAATATAAGGCATATACACCTAAAGGATATAGACTTTAATACGATCAAATGTGCTTAGTTTTATGACATACCTTTGTGGGGTCAAGCCTCAATTATGTAGGTACAAACTGAGGTTCAATTTAATCTATTATGTCAGTTACCCAGAAGCAGCAGTAGGCATGAAGAATAAAATACGCTTGTTCATGTTGGCTACTGAATAGTCTAAAAATAAGATTGTTATTTTTTTGTTGTTGTTAGAATCATTAATGCGTATACTCTGGGGTGAACTAAACCATTGTCAATTAAAAGAGCAACACCAGAGCTCAGTGTAAATTATAAACACCCCAGGATGACATCACACACATACACACACACACACACACACACACACACACACACACGCACGCGCGCACAATAATATATATATACACATATGTATGAGAAATCAACTTTTTTCCTGATATTTCTTCAAATAAAATAGTTTTATACATGTGTGTGTGCCCATGTGTAGTGCTGCATGGCAAAAATCTTAGCAAAATGCAAAATATTTTTTTAATATTCTTTGTTGAGGTCAGTGGGAGACAGGCTGAGGAAGAACTGAAAATAACCCAAAACCGAGAAATTCTTTTTTCTAAGAAATGACAAATGAAAAAGAAACCAATATGTATTTTATACATGTAAAATCTGCAATTTGAGTAATGTTTTCAGAAAGAAAATAATTTTAAAAGCCTGCAAATATTATTTATAATATAAGTAGCCAAATGAAAAAAGCACAGATTATCCCCCTCATTTTTATAAATATCGACAATGTTTAGGAGATGATAGTGTCATTCAGTTAATCTATGTCTTCCTTAAATTTTTTTTTATCTAACTGACCTGCTAATTGCTAAGAGATATTAAGATCTACAAATAATTAATAAATTGTGTATTTCTTTCTCCCTTTACTTCTTTCATTTTTTTAAATTTCATATACTTTGAAGTTTTACTATTTGTCACATATACATCTAATATTGTTCTATCTTCCCAATGAATTGACCTTTTATTATTTGGAAATTTATAACTGAAAGTACACTTTGTCTTGATTTGTTCTTTATCTGATATTAATATATTTTCTCCAAGCTTTTTATTCTCCCTGTTTGCATGGTACATCGTTCTCCATACATTTGCTTTAAACCTATCTGTGTTTTATATTTAAAGGGAATTTCTTTTATATTATATTATAATATAGGCCTTTTGCATTTTGAAAATTTTGAGTACATTCTGACCACCTCCACCTTATAATTAGAATGTTTAGTTCACTAACATTTAACATAATTTTTAATGTTGGCTTTAGACCTATAATTTCTTTTTTTTCTTTCCATTTGTCATCTGTTTTTGTTTCCCTGTCCTTTCTTTCCCTGCCTTCTCTTAGAGTTAACTAATTTTTTTAAAAACTCCATTAAAAATTTTTCTGTTGGTGGGAGACCACTTAGAAAGACCAGGTTCTGTAGGCATAAAAAATAAAAAATAAGGGATTGTAAACTGAAAAATTCTTTGCAATCTGTGAGATCAACCAAGGGTTGCCTCACCTAACAAAATTAATATATATATATATTTTTCTGTTGACTTTTGCTATACATTTTTTGCATTATTTTTAGTGGTCACTTTGTGTATTAAAATACACATTTCTAAATTTTCGCAATTTACATAGTTATTATTATTCTGCTTTATGTAAAAACATGGAAACCTTGCAAATTTATAGTTTTATTTAATCCCTCTCCATCATGTTAGATGGCTTATATGTTACACTATGTATGATACAAATCCTGCAATTCAGTCTTATCATCTTTTTCTATTAATAGTCGTATGTATTTTCAGTAACTAAGGGGAAGCAATGGTCTTTTACATTGCTGAACACTGAGTATTGAACATAGAGATGGAAGAGATAGGTACAACCTAATCATACCTGAGGTTTGTTAATCCTAAAGTATAATCATCATCATCATCATCATCTTTTCCAAGAATGAACTACTCTCCCTTTGGCTCTAGTAATATTTCAGTTTTTTTGAGACACATCCTAGTCTTCAAATAAAAGACCTCAGTTACTTCAAGTTATATCAACAATTTCCCATGGAAAATGTCCCAGTTCTTGCTTAGTTCTGATAAGTGTGCCTCCCTTACAAGGTTTTGCCCTGAGAACCAACCCGTGATGCTTTTCTAGGTGATCTTGCTTCCAACAGAAAGCCACTCTTAGACCCTAAACCCAAACTTTTTTTCAAAGACCAGTTGTCGTAATTTGTTTTGCTAGTTTGTCTCTATTAAGGTAAAATGGAGTTAGCTGCAACCATTCCTGCCCCCTCAATTTTCCAGAATTAAAGGTAGTCATGAAATATTTATGAATACATGTAATGAACCCCTCCCTTCCCTCCCCCTTCTTTAAGCTGCTTCAGATTTCTGGTAAACCTTTAATTTTATGGGGGAGTATTTCTCTCTCTCTCTCTCTCTCTCTCTCTCTCTCTCTCACACACACACACACACACTCTCTCTCTCTCTCTCTCTCACACACACACACACACAAATATTTTAAAACAAATTTCAGTTGAAAATAGAATACATTTTTGATTTTCTATTTTCTTATTTAGAATTATTTTTGTAGTGACTCTGTGGCAGGATTTGAAAGAATGAGATAATATGGGTAGGAATTACACCAGAAGGAGGGTGGGGTGGATGCTGTAAAAGGAAGAAACAAGGGGGAAGTAGAGGCTACAGAAGAGGAAAATAACACCTACTTTGTTTTTTACCATCTCTCTTTGTCTTGGTAGAAGTCCCTGATTCTGTGTAGACTTCTCCATTTGAAATCTCGTTTCTACTTGACCCTGACAATCTAGCGTTACTTGATATGTGATAAAATTGTTTTAAAAAATATAATTTCACTATATGCTAAATATTGGAATAAGATAGAATAACAAGAATTAATATTAATTAATTAAACTTCTTTTAAATGTTTGGAAGTAGGATGTTCAAATTATGCTATAAATTCATGCAAAAAAACAACAAATCAGAAGTTTCCCCAGTTTTATGAAATAAAATCTGGCACTCCTATTATTAACTTCCACAATTTTCCCCCAGCTCCATTGAAAGATGAAAGTGCCTAAGACTTTCTTTTTTCAGCCTTTCCCCTTGGAATTCTTGTCATTCTTATTTAGCATACCTTATTTCCTTATGGAAATAGCACTGTTCAGTTTATTAAAAATTTATAGGACACAATTTTCTCTTGAGTACATAGGGCCTAAGGCTTTCAAACATGTCTATATTATTGCCTAAAAACTTACCTATGTTTAAAAGATTCATGAATTTAGAGAGTTAGTATTGGCCAAATGTCAGCAATGCCTTTTTTAGAGTTACAGAACACAGGATTAGAAAAACTATAAGTGGTCTTTCATTCTGTCCCTACTTTTGGAAAGATTTGCCCTACATCAATCAAAACAGATAAATAACTAATATTATCTTAAAGAAGATGTCACCACTCACCTTGGTGTTTAGACTTTTTAGTAAAGGGCCTTAAATCTTGTGGAATGATGCTTTTTTTTGAAATAATGATCTGTTTTCCCTTATCAGATAAAGTGTTTATTTACCCTTTATGCTCAAAATTTTTCTCTTTCAAATTTTCATAATTACAGATTTTCTAATTCATTCTTAAAATTGCTATATCTCTCTTAAATTAATAATCTAGATAATATTTGAATTCTTTGGTTCCACAGCTTTCACTATGTTTAATAAATTTTGTACTGTTTTTGTGTTATTTATTTTATAACCCATGCACCTAGCACAGAGTTTGTAAGTCAGTGATAAAGATCAAGGACTCCAGTAAACTGAAGATCCACAAAGGGTGTCCATCAGAGTTTAGAGCCTGAAAGCTTGTGAAATGGAGCTGAAAACCTAATTAAGGACTACATTTTATATTATGTTTCTCATCTGCTATTGTTAGTATTGTTCAAGATTCAAGTACTTCGTTTACTGAGTGATTGCTCAGTGGATCTGAAAACTAGATATCATTATTTTCCTGGTTACAAAGCCACGCAAAATTTTTCATCCAGATTATTCTATTCATTTTATCTCTCAGGGTTACAAGCCTATCTCAAAGAGAATATATTAAGATGGCAGAAATTTTTACCCAGATCTGAAGTCATGAAAAATTTAAAATCATTTTTTGCTTATCAGTACCTCTCTACAAACCCTCTAACTTATATGAAAGCTGAAGGTATCCCTCTCATAGATGGAGAGGCATTCAGAGAAATGAACTTATATAATTTTCAGAGTTTTACTTTAAAGAGTAGCCCTTCATTTATTTCTATGAAGGTCAATAAAGAATAATCATACTTGTTAAAAAGGAGTTTTCTTCAGACAAACCCTTAAACAGTAGAGGGCTTTGTTGAAAGGGTTTTGGCTAGCTCACAGAATCAGCAAGAATCTAGAGAATGAGGGCCATAGAGTGGATGAGAACCTCAGCATACTGTGCATGAGGAGCAGTCAGTGTTGGATGCTGCCGCTACTTCCACCTTTATTCTACTTGTACCAACATGACACTGGATTCCACTCCACTGACACTGATGCAAATTATCACACACACGATGACAGAGCAGGAGAGAGAATTTTCTCCATTCACTTATAATCCTCTTTTGAGGTAGGTGAGTTCATTCTCCCTCCCATTTTGAGAGTTCCTCTAGAGTCAAAAAATATTTTAGGGGAGGGAAGCTTAACAAAATCATAACTAAAACTCATAAATGAGAAGAACAAAATCAGAGCAACTGACCTCAGAAGGGAAGAGAAGAAAACCTTCAAATATTTCTAATTAACTAATTTTTAGAAATTGGATAGAATTTTCTACTACAGTCCAAGCAAACATATATATATATATATATAAATATATATATTTATATTTATATATATATGTTTTGTATATATATATGTGTGTGTGTGTGTATATATATATATATGTTTTGTATATATGTGTGTGTGTATATATATATAGATATATAGATAGATAAATATATCTATATATATATACAAAAAATACAGAGGAGTGGTTTCCTGAAGATTAGAGAAAATAAATAATAGCTGAAATTAAAAAAAAATGATAGCTAAATAAATACTATGGAACAACTAAATAGTAAACTAAACATGATTTATGACCAAGTTTGTTGTCTAGAAAATAAATCTCCCAAAACTTATAATACAAATAAAAAGTTATTGAAGATTAAGGGAAGGTTATGATACTCTGAAATTAGATCCGTGGTTAGAAAAGACAACTAAGTGAAATTCCACAGGGAGAATACAGATGAGAAAGAAAACAAAATAAAAGAACAAATTAAATTTAAAAAATCAAAAAACAATTTCCAATGTGTAATAAACAAATACTCTGGATTGAAAGAGCTCACCATGAGTGTTGTAGAACTGATAACAAAACCTTTTATACCTCATCAATTCCTGATGAAACTGATGAACACTAGAGAAAAACAGAAATTTCTTAGAATATCCAGAAAAAGTAAACAAAATGAGAGAATGAGAATATCAGTTTTACCATAAACAATGTTGGAAGATATAAAAGACAATGAAGAAAGGTTTTCAATATTTTGAACCTAGATTTTTAATTTACTGTAGAGGTAAACCAAAAACGATATCAAACATGTAACATTTCAACCACTAAAAAACCATATATGGAAAAAATTACTTTAGGAAACACTTTAACAAAATCAAGAAGAGATCAAAGAAGATTGCATAAACTATAAGAACCAGTAACAGCTAAGTATGACTCAGAGAAGTATAGGGAAGTAAAATATAAGGGAAGAGAAACTAGTACTCCATAACACTTAGAAAATTGTTCTTTAAGTAGAAAACTAAAAAAAAAGAAAAGAAAAAAAGATTGTGATAAGCTACTTTCAATTTTGTGTGATCTCTAGCAGTATGGCTTCAATGTTACTGATTCTTTCTTTAGATGTGTCAAGTTGACTGATGAGTCCAGTGAAGACATTCTTCATTTCTGTTTTTGATTTCTAGAATTTCTATAAGATTATTTTTATAGTTTCAATCTTTCTGCTGAAGTTACCCATTTAATTTTGCATGTTGTCTACTTTTTTCATTAGATACATTAACATATTAATTATATTTATAATTATATATATTACATATTATGTAAAAACATATAATAGTTATTTTAAATTCCTACCTGACAGTTTCAACATCTGTGTCATATCTGAGTCTAGCTCTAATGCCTTCTTTTTCTCCTCAAAGTGGTTCTCCCCCATTTTCATATGTCTTGTGATTTTTATTTTAACTGAACAACTTATATAGGACAATAGATACTCAAGTAAATAGATTTTATAGTTGGAAATGAACAGGCGTTTCTTTCTTTTAGGGCCAGTGGTTCTCAATCTGAGATAATCCTCCCCAAGGGAAATGTGGAGGTTGTTAATGGCATCTAGTGAGTAGAGACCGGAGGGGCTGCTAAATATCCTAAACTATATAGGATAACTCCCAAACAAAGACTTATTCAGCACAGAATGATATAGAATGGGGGTTAAAAAGCCCTCATTTAGAGTAAAAATATCATTGTCCAGACACAGAAAAATTAATTTAGAGAACCATCACACAGAGTAGACAGTGAAGGGGTCTGGGATTTCTGTCAGCCTGGGCCCTCATTCCAATATGATCTATCACAAATCCAATTACCTTGATCAATGATTCAGTCAAGACTAGAGGTTAGTATGGCCCATTTTTTAAATAAAAACCAATTTGAATTAATTACTAATGCATTAGCTAGACAGGAAGATGAAAAGAAGAGGTCAAATATCACTTAACATTTTAATAAAGACCCATGATCATGACTAAAACTACTTTAAAGATTTTCTTTAAGTGTGTGACTTCTTATGAAGTTTATATTTGTAACTTAATTTGACTGTTTCTTTCAAACTCTTTTAAAATTAACTAAAGATGAACTCCTTTAAAAAGTTCCCTCAGCTATGTAAGAAACACCTAGTCCTCAAAAAAAAAAAAAAAATGACTTCTACATAGCCACGTTTTGAAAATTTAGATTCTGAACTGCCAGACCTCACTGTAAAGCAACTCCATTGTGAAGCAATTTATTTTTCTTGGCTCACTGATAAGAGATTTGAATGCTCAGCTTTCATTTACACTTCCCTTCTTACCTCTTCAGTAACATCCCTACTCAAGGTGTCTATATGACTTGGCCGTTGGCCTGCTAACAAGTCAGCATTTCCACGAAAGTAATTAGGAAAAACAAAACAAAACAAAACAAAAAAACTTCATGTAATTTGGACTGTTGCTAATGCTCTTTTTTCTTAAATAATTCTCATGGGCAGCATCCTCCTTATAAGGAGTCTGGCCTTATTTGTGGACCCAGACAGTTTCTCTAATAGTGACTACTTGGAAAGAGAATAAGAGAAATTAACATTTAATGAGCATCTGTTCTCCATCTGGCTCTGTGCTAGGCACCATATATAGGAAATTTTATTCAGTCTTGACCATAACTCTAGAAGGTAGAGAATAACATTCCTGTTGCACATATTTATAGAACCAAGTTCCTAAGGGATTTAATGTCTTGTCCAAACTTACTCAGTCATGAGCAGATGATCTGGGATTTAAACCCAAAGCAGGTGTGTTTAACAGAGTTCTCTAATAGCCATAATTCTGCTCTTTCCTTCAAGTCTCTGCATGCAGCCTTTTTATGTAATAAACAAGAACTGAGAAGGACCCAGCCATCCCATTTGTTAAGAATGTGATTCTTTTATCTTTGTATTAATTGAATCTGGTTTCCACTGCTGAGCTTTCACTGCCAATTAATTGCATTGGTTCTCATCTTATAAAATATCTTATAATGCTCAGATCACTAATGTCACTTCTTTTCCAGAACTGGCATATATTATTATTATTATTTATTATTATTATTATTATTATTATTATTATTATTATTATTAAAACACTTTTGTATATTCCAATGGGAACTTGGGAGACAAGAGAAAAGTCACCATCTGGTTTTGCCATTGCATGAAATTTCCAGTGATTCTCAATCCTGGCTGCATCTTGAAGAGGTTTTTTTTTTTTTTTTTTTTTTTTAAATACTAATGCCAGAGTCTCAGTCCCAAAGATGATGATTTATTTAGTCTGGAATGGAACTGAGGTATCAGTAGATTTTTAAAGCTCCCTGGGTGATTGTAATATGGAGTCAAGTTGGAGATGACTCTTCTAAGCAAATACATGACCATGTGTGAGTAAACTTCCAAACTTCAGTGTCTATAAGAATACTTAGAGGAAATTCTGGGTTTCTCTACTCCAGATGCTGATTAGGTAGGAATCTGATTGTTGCTTCTACTTTAGATATCCTAAGGGGAGCAGGGACCTGAAATACTTCTGTTTCTTTCTATCTTAATTTTTTTGTAATTTGGAGGGCCCTCACCCTCTTATTTACCAATGGCGGATGAAAATAATCTGACACAGCTTCAAAATTCTCAATTCTGTGAACTGGAAAGCTACCAACCAGTATTTAATTAAAGTTGACATATAATATTCACTTTATATGTGTTATTCCCAATTGGGCCCATCCCAGCAATTCTCAAATACCAACTGGTTTATCTTCTCAGGACCACTTTAATGGCCTATTCTGTTATTTCTCATTTTTCAAAGGTGGTCAAATAGTTTCTCAAAATTAGTGGTCTAGTAAACACTAATGACAATCACAGACAATTTTCATCAAGAAAGTAAGGCACTCATTTCTTCACACTTGAAATTCAACATTATAATATTTTGCCATATTTTTTTCCTAGATAAAATAAATGAAGGAACCCAGCTTGTTACTCTTTATGGAGAATATGAATTCCTTAAGGTCAGAGAGAAGAAAAAGTATGGCATTGCCTTGCATGCCATAACTGAGATTAACACTTTTCTAAAACTAGAATATACTTACAAAGCTTAAAGACTCTCTGAGAAGAGATTGTAGGACATAATGGAAGAATCTCTTTCCATTCTGATGATGACAACTGCTGCATAGAATCTTTTCTTTCATTCTTTGTGTGTGTGTGTGTGTGCATAGATTTTTAACTAACAGAAAAGTAAAGGGCTTTCAAATATCCTACCATACTAGAAGGTAGAATATTTTCAAATTTTAAAAAACTTATAGAAACATTAAATTTAAAGTTTATAGTATATATTCTGCAAACGAAAATTCTAATTTTTGTTGAAGGCAGTTTTAACCACATGACGTTAAAATCAGGTAAATGACTAAAATAAAATTTAAAAAATTGAAATATAAATAATTTTACAGTCTTTAACATAATGATAAAAAAGAAAATATGTCTGATATTTTACCCCATTATAAAACATACATTCAAATTCTACATAAAAATGTGTAGTTTCTTTTAATTAAAATCTACTTAACACAACAGCACATCTAATTTATTAAATCATAATTATATATTACAGAAGCAGTAAAAAAAAAAAACTCTTCTTGTTTATTGCTGAAAATTTTCCCATAAAAAGAAATTAAATGCAGAATGTTTTGAGACTATGTAATTAAGAAATCAGCATCTAAATTTCCACTTAAATTAAATCTAGGGTAAAGAAATGTGTTTATATTCCTTCTATGAGATTGACAACATCTAGTCTGGAAAACATTTTCTGGTGCATTGCAAATTGGGAAATTCAGATAAATTTAATTTGCATCATAATAACTAGATGAAAACAGTATTTCTAAAAAAAGTGATAGTGATTGAAAGACTTGGCATCAAAATTTAGAGAAAGAATATGTCAAAATTTAAAAAGGATAATACAGTAGACCTGAGGTATCAATTGGGAATATGTTCCAAGACCCCCAACGGATGCCTGAAACAGTGTATCTAACCCTACTTATACTATATTTTTCTGTACATACATACCTTTTTACTTAAAGGAAGCAATTTATGACTTCTTTTTGGCATATATGAATTGGCAGCCTCACTACTCTTGTACTCTTGGGGTCATTATCAAGTAAAATAAGAGTTACGTGAACACAGGCATTGTGATATCATGACACTCAATCATATATGAGACAGTTATCAAATGACTGCTTAGCTGGGAGCGTATACAACGTGGACATTCTTGACAGAGGTATGATTCATGTCTGGGGTGAGATGGAGTGGGGTAGCACAAGACTTCATCACGCCACTCATAATGGTGCACATTTTATAACTTATGAATTTTTTACTTCTGGAATTTTTTATTTAATATATATTTTCAGGCCACAGTTGCTGGTGGATAACTAAAACTGTGGAAAGTGAAACCATGGATAAGGGGGGACTACTTTATATGTTAACTGTGTAAATACTGCTTTGGAAGAGCAACAACACAAAGGATTCACTCACTGATTCAACAAATATTTATCAAATGACTAGTAGAATCCAGGCACTGCACACGATGCTGGAGATGTAATAGTGAGAATTAAAAACAAAAGTCTTTCTTCTCACATATCTCTTGGTTTACTAGAATATGCACACATGAATTCAATGATTGCAAAGTAATTATATAAGTATAAGCTATGTTAAGATCTATTAAGTGCTATAAAGTTTTGAAACTAGCTGGTTTATGTAACAAAAACTCTTCATAAAATCCAATAACAATATTTTTAGTAAAAAGGGTATGTCATAATTCATCTGAATACACTTCATCAGCCATAAGACTCATTGTTGGAGTTGAATTATGGAAGAAAAAAGTTGAAAATTTTCCAGAAGTAATCATGACAAACTGTGGTTAGCATATATTAGTGTCAAAATGCTACAAGTTTAAACATCTGCTGTTGATCCTAGAGTTGGCCTCTGAAGGGAATTTTTGTATTTGAATCTGAGCCTTTTACACATATTTAAATTCAAAAAAAGAATTGAGAGTTTGATTAGAATGTGATAATAAAAAGTTAATAAGTTTCATCTTGGATAGAAATTCTTGAAACAGAGGAGAAATATAACTATAAACTTTGGAATAATTGTGATTATTATTCAAGATGGTGTATTTCTGATTAATTCGTTTCTGATGAGTAAGATAAAGTTTGATCAAATTATGTGTTTCTGTTTTCCAGAGTAGATATATGATACAAAGTTAAATATCCAAGGTACTGACATCCATTATTACTTTTTATAATAGTGAGCAAGTTAAATTACTAATGAAATTTGTTAACATAGAATATGTTGATCTGTAACTGTCACAGATCCTTATTTCACAAGGCTATCTTGAAACATATCAGTTATTAAGCTTTTGGTTGTCAAATGAAGAAAGATATAAAATCAACATTAAAACTGCACTTTGAACTTAAGATATTTAAAAACTTTAGTTCTAGAATTCAAAGAAAATCAACAGTTTATATAATAATATGAAGTATAATTATGTAAATTAATAAATAAATGCATAAAAGATTTATGTAGGAAAAATATTTCTTTCTTAACTAAATCTTTAAAATACCCAATGTTTCATTCCTTAGCACTTAGGGCAGTGAGCAAACATTTTGCCCACAAATATAAGATCCTTTTTACATTAATTATTAAACAGGCAAGAACAGGAACTCTTACGAAGTTGCAAGAAAAAATCAGACAAAACCAACCTCATGAATTTTCAGCAGAAGTAACCACCTGTGGTTAATAAAGTATAACCAGAGTAGAATCCAGCATTCCTCACAAAACCTTAATCTCTTTAATCACTTAAAGATTTTATTCCCATTAGTTACTTTACTGCACTCAGAAACACTGGGATTTTGATGCGCATATATGCAATAAATTTATATATCTTTTCTCATTTAAAAAGTATCAATCCATAAAAGTTATAAATGATTGTCTTTATACATATTTGCTTTAATATTAAGTTAACAAACAGAATAAGATTATGCACTGCAATTTTTGGATTTTCTATGCTTAAATTCATGATAACAAGAACATTTATAAACACATTTAAAGTTCAAAAACATGGGGTAAACAATTGGAAATTCAGCAGGTTTGATAATGCCAAAAAGGTATTGACAAGACAAAAAATAAAAGAAAATTTATTTTTTCCAATATATTAAATTTAATTAAAAATTACTAATTATGGTAATGCTAATATAAAAGTAGGTATTATATTCTGTAATTTTTATAAAATATTTGTTTATACATGTAAACTTAGAGAATTAAATGTTTTTATGTCAATGACTCATATCTTATTTTTTTATTAGATAAAATTAGTGTAATATTTTCAAAATTAACTAAGGAAAAAATGAAGTAAGTATACTAAGGGATTGAATATAAGGTGTCAAAGTCTGATTAATTTGGGCTTGTGAGGTTTTCATGAGGAAAAAAATAAATACTATAAGTTAAATACCTATAAATCCTATTTTCTTAATGAGAAATGAGAAAAGAAAACAATTTCCTACAACTGAAAAGCTTGGAAAGTTGTTTAGATTTGAAATATATACTTAAGGATTACATTTTCCTCTAGCTCTATATTTGTGTTTAATGGAAAATTTCTGGAGCTATTAAAATACAACTCATTAGTATCATCAAGAAATAAAACAACATGAAAAAAAGATGAGAAAATATTGAGTTGGAATAAGAGTGAGATTTAACAGCTCACTTAATGCAAGGCAGAATTAATGGAAAGAGATTAATACCTCTAAATATTCTGGTATTGAAATTCTATAATAAAGAAAATAACCCCTACTACAAAAACACATAAAGTATCTTAGATATCAGGATAGAAATAGTAAACTGGTCATAAATTATGTGGAATTAAAATATATCTCTAAACACACAGGAAATAGTAAAAAGTTCTACTTGGATGAAGATTTATTTAAATGTTTTATAAAAATATTGAAAAGGATTAAAATTAGTGAATTAGAAAGCCTTCAACTCAAAAAGGTTTTAAAAGGCAAAAATAAATACAACAATACAGTAGAATAAAGAAACTAAAGATAAAATCAATAATTAATGAAAAGCAAAGAAAAAAAGTTCATATATTAAGAACTGGTTTTATAAAATATGAGTAAACTAAAATGAAAAAAATAAGAGATGGATAGACAAATGAAAGATCATGAGGAGGAAGAGGGGGGAAAGTAGACATATGTCCAGATAAAGAAGAACATGGAGATCACTACTATATAAAATTCTATAAAAATATATTGGAAAATATTAATCAAATAAATGATTTTTAACTAACTGATTAAAAAAGAATATATTTGGAAAGAAACAAAGAAATTGATTAAAACCTATTTTAGCTAATATTTGAGTTGAAAAAATTTTCTGCATACCCATAATAATCCTTTTGGGAAATATGATGAAAAACTTTCATTTATAATATCAATAAAAATATTTTTAAAATAATAATAGTATTAAAATGTATATGAAGAAAAATACAAAAGTTTTCTGTGAAGCAAGTTTTTAAATAAATAGAAAAACATACACTGTTTCTGCATATTTTCTATTTATTTTCAGTCTCTTCAAATTGATAATAATATCTCATGTAATGAAATAAAGTAAGATATTATGGAACTTGAGAAAATTATACTAAAGTTAATCTGGAAAAATCTGGAAAAAAACCCAGCTAGAACAATTTTGTAAAAGGAGAGTTAGGGTTTATTCTGATTATATATATATATATGTATATATATGTATATACACACACATATATATGTATATATATATATATGTACATATATATATAGCATTATAAAGCTACAATAATTTAATAATGTAGAAATTATGAATGACAAAAAAGCCATTATCAAAAAGCCACATTTGAAATAGAACAGAAACTTCAGAAGCAGCTTTAACTAAATATAAAAATTTAGTATGTCAAAGGTGACATTTATATCAGTGGGAAATGATTCAATAAGTAATACTGAGACAATTGGTTAAACTTTTAGGAAAAAATAAAGTATATTCCTGTGTTATGTTGTAAACCAAAATTAATTTCTGTTAGAACAAAGATTAAAAAATTTAAAAACAAAGATGAATGTTTAACAATATATAAATCCAACATTCTTTATGTTAAAAGCATGAAAAACTAAGCTAAAAAAATTTGACACAATAGGAAAAAAATATTTGTAACAAATTACCTAATTATGAATAATCTTAGAATATAAAAATCTCAAATAAACCATTTTAAATCATGTCTGACATTTCAATAGAAAAATAGTCTAAAAACTTATAGAGGTAATTTCCAAATGAAATGTCACAAATGTCCAAAAACATATGAAAACTTAAGTTATCACGCTGCGTTCATTGCAGAACTGCATCCTGCACATCATGTGATTTTTTTTGGAGCCGTCAACAGTGAATCATGCACTCGACCACAGTGTTTATCCTGTGACCCATGCTGCTCCAAGCAGACACTCGCCCAGAAATCCTTATTCTGAGTAGAGACATATAGGGGTGGAAAATAATTGAAGCCAGAGCATTTGAAAGCAGCACCGTAGAAGAAGAGAATGCTCATGATTGCATGCTTCTTTCCATCTCACATTCCATGAGCTACCCAGTGTCCTTCCAATAATCCCCTCTTTCCTATTTAAGGAAAATAGAATCTGTTTTTGAAATCAAAGAACACTTAGTAATACAAACTGTTGGATCTCACTAGTGATCAAAAAATATATAAATTAAAATAACTATCATCTTTTGTCCAAAAGTTTAGTAAATATTAAAACAAATAGTAATGAGAACAAAAGATTTTATAGGTAAGAAGGAAAACTAATAAAAAGCTTTCAAATACACTAAATTTTTTTTTATATTTTGTTGTTTAAAAAAATCAAATGATAAAAAGAGCATAAAGTCAAAAACAGAGAATTCAGAGTGCACACTATTTTCCCCATTTAATTTTACAAGGATAACATAACATTAATATTTTTTAAAACCTGACAACAATAATATGTTAATCAGAGCCCTGCAGGGAAGAGATGGCAAACTAAGTTTAGGTAATGAGATTTACAAAAATGTGAGCAGAATTCAGGGAAATCAAGAGGGGACAGTGCAGTGCCTTGGGGCTAGCAACAGCTGGAAGCCATTACATCCTGGGCCTAAACAGGCTATAGATTTACAGAGGTGTGGAGGGGAGCTGTTTGGAACTCTGGCCTTCAACAAAGTGTTTTGCCATCCCTCAAATACTAAATAAGACACTTTGAAACTGGAAGACAAATAGATGAGATGAAGTCAGGGTTGTTTGGAAAATCTAAAATATATTATTAAATGTATAGCATTCTGGCATTAATTCATCCTTTCTAAAGGGGTATTATATTCTGAAATCTATATGTATAATTTATAATATTTTTTAATCTTTATATACTTCATATAAAATATATTTTTAAAGGTTTTTTTTTCAATTTTAGTTGGTATTCAATGTTATATTAGTTTCAGGTGTACAACATTAGCAGTTAGACATTTATATAACTTTATGAAGTGATTCCCTGATAAGTCTTGTAACCCTTGACACCATGCATAGTCATTACAATATTATTGACTATATTCCCTATGCTGTACTTCACATCTCCATGATTATTTTGTAACTGCCAATTTGTATTTCTTAAGTAAAAAATTATGTAAAATTTAGAAGGACAGGGTTTGGGGGAGAAAAGCACAAGCAAAGTTTAAGAAAAATTCTGATTCTAATTTTGTGTTCTAGACAAAACTATTACAAACCACAAGTATTTTGTTATAAGGATTCTTTCACTCAGTGTCCCATTTAGGAAGTCAGTAAAGTTTACCTAGAGAAGGCAATGTCTGAGCTAAAATTATAAGGTGAGAATAAGTTAGTAAGTCAATGGTAGTAGTGATAATGGAGGTGGTGGTATAATGATGGTAGTAAATGGTGGTAGTTGCAAAAGCTATCTTTATGAAGTGCTAAAACTATGTTAGATACAGAGATTCATTCAATTCTCATAATAATCCTATAAGGCAGATAATAATAATTTCTATTTTGCAATGAGGGGATGGAAGCCTAGAGAGGTTAAAGAACTTGCCTGTGGGCTCACAGTAGCAGAGCTGACCTATAATTCTGACCATATTGGACCAGATAGTTTAAACTCTTAATCAATACATACTGTGTCTTTGGTATGGTATATAGAAGTATCAATTTGGGGATGGGAAATGATGACAAATTGACTGGTGAGGTTAGTAATGGTCAGAACATAAAGTACTTATAACAAAATAATAGTAATTATCATTTCAAGAGTCCATTACGTGATGAGTAAAAAACTAAGAACTTAATTCACTTCACCACATGATTCCTCAAAATTATAAGTTAGCAGCTACCCTTTACTATTTTAGCATGACATTATTATTTGATAAAAATGCACTTTTATTATAATGAAAACAAAATAGGAAAGTTTAAAATATGCAAATACCGAAACCTAAATAATTAATATGTGAATATCTTTAATATGTGAACATCATTCTTCACATCATTCTTCATATCACTACACATATACATAGAAATAGTAGGTGTTATATAGATAGACAGATACATAGATATGTAATTTTATGGGTTAACATTTTGGATCTGTATTTTTAATGAAATTTTTATTTCACAATATTTTAGATTTATAGAAAAGTTTCAAAGATAGTATAGACTGTTCTTATATATCTCATGCCACCCAGGTGGTTTTATGGGTGAATTCTACCAAAAATTTAAGAAAGAAATAATATCAATGCTCTACAAGTTTTTCCAGAAAACAGTAGCAGAGGGAACGCTTTTTAACTCATTCATTGAGGCCAACATTACCCCAATAATAAAAACAAATAAAGGTACTACATGAAAGGAAAACTATGCATCAATATCTCTCATGAAAATAAATGGAAAAATTTTTGTCAAAAGACTAGTAAATCTAATCAACAATATTGGTAGATCAATAATATATAATAAGAGTTATATACCATAACAAAGTGAGATTTATTTCAGATACATAAAGCTAGTTAAACATTTAAAATGCAATCCATCATATTAACAAGCTAAAAAAGAAAAATCATATGGTTATATTAATTGACACAGAAAAATTTAAAAAAACAGGACAGCATTCAATCCTCATTCATGTGAACTGCTGAGTAGTATTCCTTGGTATGGACATACCACTATTTGTTTATTTATTTATCTGTGGGTAGAAATTTGAGATGTTTTTAAATAAAATTGATATAAATATTAATGTACAAGTCTTTTAATAGACAAATACTGTCATTTCTTTTGGATAAATACCTAGGAGTGGAATGGTTAGGTTGCATGATAAGTATGTATTGAAGTTTTTAAGACTTTTTACAAGGCACTTTGTTTTTATTTAAATCTACTCATATTCTACAATCAACTTTTCAAGAAAACTAAATAGCACTCTTTGGTCTAGCAATCTTTTGGTTTTAAGATTCTTTAAAAAAAAATTTTGCTGTGTCACTTTATATGATATTGAAAGTATAATTTTTACATTCTCAAAAGCATCATAAAAGAGCTCCAGTCCCTCCACATCCTGACCAACACTTGTTATGGTGAGTTTTTTTTAATTTTAAACATTCCTTCAATACATGGTGATGTCTTATTGTGGTTTTAATTTTTCATTTCTTTAAAAAAATGATGTTGAACCTATTTTCATGTGTTTGTTTGCCACCCATAGATCTTATCTGTGAAAGTGTAAAATCAAACTGTTTGCCTAAAGTTTTATTGAGATATTTTTTAATTATTGAGTTTTGAGAGTTCTTATGTATTCTGGATACAGTCCTTTATCAAATATAAAACTTTCAAATATTTTCTCTCAATATGTACATTGTATTTTCAGTCTTTTAACTCCATCTCTCAAAGAGCAGTTTTTAATTTTGATGAGATCCGGTTTGTTCTTTAATGAATTTTGGTTTTGGTGTCATATCTAAGAATGCTTTACCTAACCCAAGATTATAGAGATTTTCTTACTAGGTTTTCTTCTATAAATTTTATAACTTTAGGTTTTACATTTTGAACTATGATAAATTTTCAGTTAAATTTTGTGTATGTTGTGAAGTTTGTTCAAAGTTTTGAGTTTGGGGAAGTTTTTTTTTTTTGCATATGAATATCTAGTTGTTCTAGCACCATTTGTTGAAGAATCTACTTTCTCCATTGAATTGTATTTGCACCTCTGTCAAATAAGTTTTTCGTACATATATCTGTATTCTATTCCCTCAATCTATGTGTTTGTCTTAACACCAATATTACATTCTCTTAAATATTATAACTTCATAATGAGTCTTAAAATTAATTGTTGCGAGTCTTTCAATTTTTTTTTTTTAAGATGTTTTGGCTATTCCAGGTCCTTTGGATTTGCAGAGAAATTTTGGAATTATCTTGTCAATTTCAATAGCAACAACAACAAAAAAGCCTGCTGAGAGTTTGAATAAAATTGTATTGAATGTATAGATCACGAGAACTGACATCTTAACAATACTGAGTTTAACAACATATGAACACAGTATATCTCTTCATTTATTTAGGTCACTTTTTATTTCTTTCAGCATAAATTTCTCTAAAAGAACAATTGACTGCTAGTCTAATCTGAAGCACTTTTGAAAGATGAACTTCTGCTTACACATTTATTTTCAGTTAATTTTAACCCTTGCTAACCATCACCATCCTTTTCAACTTATTTAATTTTAGCTGTTTTAGTCTAATCAAACTTCCTGGTCTTACCCTCTATGACTAGTCTCTTCAGTTAGATTTCCTTAGCTATTTACCCATAGCTAGCATTTGTTATTTCTCAGCTTATTATGAGTAAATTTCTGTAATTTTCTGGAGGGAACACTGGAAAGAGAGGAATGGTGAGAACACTCAAGTTCATAGGTTTATGTGTAAAATCACATTGAGGTAATGAATCGTGCCTGGACCACAACCTTATAGCTGGGGCTCCCTAAACTTTCTCAGTAAATCTCAAGGCCAAAGTACTTCAGAAATTTAAAGCAAACAGGTTAGTAATCAGTGCTTCTATCTCCTCCTTGGACTTTAATGAACAGATGGAAATTCTAAAGCTGTATTAAAATTAAACTGAATTTCTAACCATCCTGTGAACCAGAAACCAATCATCCAAAAGTATACTCTCTGATTCAGTAAATTTCCTCCAACCCCTTAGTTCACTACAGTAATTATTAAAAAACAAAACTTAGTTATTGTTTATTAATAGACTTCTGATCTGCTTCCTTTTTTATCAAACACATAGGCTATCTGAGGACATTTTGTTTAGCAGAGCTGTACAAAAGAGTCTAGGGAAGCATTGTTTGTTCTCATAGAGAATTCTAGTTCTTTCTCATTTCAAGATCTCATTTTTCTTTTCCATGACATCCCAGATGACCCACTTTAAAACTTGGCCACTGCTGCTTAGAAGCAAAAGTTGAAAGCTGAAGCTGTTCATTTTATATTAGTTTGTTTGTATTTCAATATCCTTTGTTTAACTTTCTTGCCCTTAGTGTTTATCTTCTGATTTAAAGCAAATACTACATACTTTTTGCATGAAGGAAAATAGCTTCATCATCACTATAAGCCATTTTGGCTAAAAGATACTGGAAATCTATTTCTATTCCCAAACATAATTTTTTTACTGAATAGAATTCTTGGGACTTAAGAAGAATATAGTCATATTTTGTATTGGCCACTAATATTATTTTCATTTTTTGCTGTGCACTGTGGCAGTCAGTTCTTTCTTATGGTTTGGTTCAAGTACATAAACATTTAGAGTTTTAGTAAAAATGAATAATGATTCTAGTCTTGCAGGACTTTTCATGTTGATAATCTAGAATGCTAGAATATTTTTTAGAAAGGTTAAACAGTCATGTATCTTAATTAAGATAATACAAAAGTATTATATGGGTAATACTTAAATTTCAGATAATTAGCTGAATATTTAACAAAATACTTTTATCTGTAACATTTGGATAAAAATCTTACAGAAGATCTTGGTTTTGCCAATACTTTGTGATTTTACTTTTTTATGACTGGAATACCTTTTTTAAATAACTGCTTTATCTAATTTTAAAAAATATAGCAAAAATAAGTCCCTATACCTTATATTTTCCCTGCACTTGTGTGCAAATGAAATCCCTAATAGTAGAGACTGAATATAGCAGGAAGTAATTCTCTATAAATAAGATAACCTTTATCTGAGTGGTCGTTATAATTATTTTCAAATGAGATGGAAAATCTAAAAGGTAAATTAGTAATGGGGAGTTATTAGTACTTACGTATCTCATCTCTGTGTTTCACTGATTTATGTGAAGAAGATAAAAGGTTTAAACAATTATTAGTTATAAAGACATCTGAGTTCAATGAAATCTTTGAAAGAGGCTAGAATTTTTTCAATAAAATGAAGATTACATTTTTATTATTAATTTCAGCTCTCGTACTGTAAGGGGCATCTTTAACAGAAATACATATAAAACAAGGTTATGTTTTGATTAGTTGATGAAAATATGACTAGAAGCTTGTAGGTACCTAACCATGTACTTCCACTAAGAGTGACAATGCATTATTTGCTACTTCAATGTTCATAGAAACTTTATAGGCCATTAACTACAGTGAATAATGAAAATCTTATATATTGAAAAAAAAAACTTGCATAGTGTAGCTATAGAATCTTAAAAAGAATGTATGGACGATAGTAAAAACATAGTTCAAGAGGTCTTCCTTCCTACAAGAGGGGCTAAAGAGCTAACTGTACTCATTACTTGTTTTGTGCTAGATATTTTATATACATTACATATTTTTACCTTATGTTACATTTTATATCTCATAAATCCTTACAAAATTATTAAGGTATACTATATTAAGGTATACTGATTCATATTTGATAGCTGTAAAAAGGGATCCAAGGTATCACACTTCTTAGATCATAGTCACTCCTGGGGCCAAGATTTGAATTCTCGTCTTTATGAATCTTGTCTCTGATGTGTATAGGATGCATGGCCATCACTCATTTCCTTGGACATGTCCTTGTCTCCTCGTGGACACAAATACTGTGATAATTCTCCACAACAGGCTAATGGGAAAATGATAATGAGCAAAAAATGTGTGGGACCAGAATGAACGGACAGTCCAAGCTGGGGACCTACCCCACCCCATGTGTAAGGAAAGTTGTGAAGTCACATTCATGACCAGTTGAAAATCACTTGCACATTTAATTGAGGCTGGCTTTACTAGCCATGGGACCCAAGTTGCTGAGAGAGACAAGTCAGTAGCCATTTTTCAGGGAGAGCCTGAATTGTGCCTCCAGGGAACTCTGTCTAAACAGGATGCAATCCAGTGGCTGGAGGTTTGAAGAACAGAGTTTTTCTTTACTTCCCAAAATAAAGTAAATGGCAAAAGAGAGCAGAGCCCTTAGTTAAAATTGTGTTGGTGTTTAGCACATATGAATCAAATTATAATAGAAATCTGGTTATAAAGTAAGTTTTGAGAGGAAGACAGAAGGCTAGTGAGTATAGATAACAGGCAACTACTTTAGGCTCTGTGTGAGCCAGGCCAATTCCAACTCTACCTTCTGGTCAGAACAAATACTCTCCCACACTTATAGACCTGGTCAGGATTTGTGTAGAAAATGCACAGCAAGATTGAGGCTGTGTGTTTAAAGTCTTAGATATCCATAGATGGAAAGGGTACAAATGAAAGGCCTCCTTGAAATTCAAAACCTATAGTTTATGATATAAGTAAAAACAGCATTACCAATTACCAATACTGAGTAAATTAAAGGGGAAAAATACATTATAAATGATTAACCAAATAGCACATCTCATTGCCAATACCCTCCATTGCTTTACTGTCTCTATGGTTCATGCAACACTTATAAAGCAGATCCAGGTCACCCTCAAAGTCTGGAAAAAATAAAAGAATTCTTTCAAAATGAAAAAAATGAAATATAATGAAAATAATTACTTTATACTCCTCTTAGTGGAGACTAGAACTGAGTATATGTGGTGTGCTGCTGTCTTTATCTCTACTGAGGACATATCCCATATTCTGACCTTTGACCTGGGGCCCCTCAGGTACATGCTCAGTTCACCACCACTCCAGAATCATTTGTAACATGCAAAGGTAAAAGTAATAAACTTGTGTTATTTTTACATGCAAAGGTAAAAGTAATAAACTTGTGTTATTTTTTATGTTTTGGGATTCTAAAAAACATACACCAGAGAGAGATTAAGAATGCAAATTCTTAGCTGCCAACAGGGCACAGATGGGCTTGGGAACAGAGAATGATGCAGATCGGCAGGACCAGAGCAATCTGTGGGAAGTTTGGGCAGAAGATCTGATGTGTAAGACAGTAAAGGACTATTGAATGCCCTGTGATAGATGTGCTTGTGCCCTTGCCCACATGCCCTTGCATAAAGCCATTTTGATCTCCAAGGCTAACCTGAAAGACATATAATTTAATCTAGTTGTGATAGAAGAGCCCAGCTACACAAACACTGGCTCACAATGTTAAAACATCAACTAAAATACCAAAGGGCTTTATATTTCTTTAAATTACCTATTCTGTGTATTTGATATTTCCATTTAATTGAAATTTCTTAATTCATTTAAAATGTATGGGCTTGCTATGTTAGGTCTGTTGTTGCATATGGAGATACTATCTTTCAGAAGAAAAAGATTTTAAAAAGTCTGTTGACCTGTTTGCTTCTGGATTTTTCTTTGCCCCACCTCTATACTTCTTCCCAAACTACAGTTCACATTTACTTCTTTCCATTTATTTAATTTTCTCTTCTATTGCCATCCTTGTTATTACTCATTTTCCTATACTCTGTTTACTTTTCTTTGTAAGTCTGCTTTATACCCAGCCTTTTTAAATTAGTTAATGAAATCACTAAGCAGCCTTGGTTTTCAGAGTCTGAGTATACAAACGGACAACAGTCAGATCACATATAAAAATAGAACTCTGATCCACAATCCACAGCAGCCAGTCCAGGAAGCCAAACCACAATTTCTATAAAAATTGGCCCCAAATGGTCAAGACTTGATTTATAACTGACAGCTTCCATAATGTCTGACCCTGCTTCCAACTTAGGACCAATTGAAGAAAGCCAAATATGCTCCTCTAATCAATCTCATAGGATGCCCTACTTGTTCTTAGCTGGCCTCCAACTTCCCCACGCCAACAGCCTTCAATCAGGGTATATCTGAAGCCTTTCCTTTTTCCCACTATTAACTTTTCCCATTCTTCTGTCTGCCTTTTAGTATCTGCTAAAATGCAAGTGACAGTGGCTGACCCTCTTGTTAAAGCAAGCACTAATAAATGGCCTTTGCTTGTTATCATTCAGATGGACATCATTTATTTCCAGTTTTTTCAATTTATGTACTTGCTATTAATAAAATTATTTGAACAAATATCATGACCTTGGCTTTTCTGGAGGTATTGGTTCTCTCTAGTTCCTGCCTTCAATTCCCCACTTTACCAAATGCAAACTACCCTTTAGGAGGCTTTAGAAGAAATTGTGCTCTGTTTTTTTTCTACATGCTTTATTTGACTGAAATATTGTGAAATATTATGTAAATGGATATGCATCAACTGTGGCTCTTAAGCTAAAAAGTAAAACCATAAAATTGTTTCTATAAGTATAATAGGAGGTCTAATAATTCCTGTTTTATCTAATGAATATCTTCTGAAAAGTCATTTGGTCTTTTGCCAAATAGAAACTAAAAAAAAATAATGGTTTTTTTGTCTAAAACTGTTATGTAAGGTCTATGAGGTTTCTAGTAGTTTAGTGCTTTCCATTCTAATCACGTTTTTGTTGAAATAAAAGGTAAAAGAAAATAACCTTGCATATGCATATTAGAACTTCTAACAGGTAAGGGTTTCCATGGATACTTTTATGCAGCCAAAGTGTTTGTGTGTGGAGAAAGGCATTCATTTCTAGTTCTAAGAGATTCTCTTCTGATAAAAAACTCCTGCCAATCATTTCAGATGTCTTGACTTTCTAAAAAGATAAAAATAATATATATCATGTGTGTTATGTTGTGAGTTATGAGATAGTTTTATCTCAATAACCTTTTCAATCATCTGGTCTATTCTAGGAATGCCTTGAGATTTTGTTAAAGCTTAAAAACTACAAAAGTTTGTAAGCAAATTTTAATGAGTTTAAAATATTGCTTTCTAGACCTTTATAAAACACTTGTCCTTTTTTTAAAAAAATTCTTTTGGTCATCATTGAGGCAGTTTAAATTACCCAATTATGAATGGTAGAACAAAAGTTTATATTTTACTTATAATAGATTTTGGAGCAGTTTTATCTTGACTTGAAAAATTTTAAGAGTCTTTAATTGAATTTTATTTCCGGATAAGCCACACAGATTAAATTTTATACAACTTTTTTATCTTTTTGAGAAACATGTCAAAAAAGATGCAAGATTTTTAGTTAATATGGGCTCTGGATAGCACTATGTGTAAATCATGATCAAAATAGTAAAAGCAAGATAATAATCAAAATATCATTCAACTGCCAAACTGCTCAAATGATACATTTTTACAAAAAAACATTTATGATTTGTGTTTTCAAGTCCACAGATGCTATGGCTTTTCTACTGAGAAAAGAGCAATATTGCCATGGCACATTTCTCTATTATGATTTAAGATAAGCGGTTGTCAAATTATAAGTTAAACAATATGAGAGGAAACAGATAAGTACAAACTATATTTAACACTAACATTAAGCTTGGCCTTGGCTTAATCAAGATGACTTCTAGTGATTACCAAAGATATTGTTTTTAAAAGATGATTCCTTGGAATGTAATTTATTATAGTACTGTGCACTGCTAGAAAAGAGCCTTTTTTCAGAAGCTACTTTAAATAATAGGTATTTTATAACATGTATCCAATATATAATTAAGACTGCACATAGATTATTATAGTACTATACTTATATTCAGCATTGAATTATGTAAGCTTCTAGCCTGAGGTATCAGAAAGTTGCTTTTTGATTATTTTTATTAATAATATAGAATATCCAGTTTTGTGTCTTATTTCTTTGTTACATCTTTGGAGGCTGGTATTTTCCAAAGGTAATTATGAATTATCTTATTGATTTTATACTCTCCCTCAACAACTTATCCATTCTAATGGCTTTAACTACAACCTGTTTACTTCAAAAATCTGTATTCTCCACCCAGACTTCCAAATCACAATTTTCTACCCAGACTTTTTCCTGAGTTGCTTATGAAAGTATTAACTACCTGCTTGAGGATTATGTCCATATATACATAATGACTCAAATATGTTTCACACCAAACTCAGCAACTTCCCTTCAAATCTGTTTCTCTTCCAAGACATGAACCTGAGCATGATGCTAGCACATGTCTTCTACCCTATTACTTCTAACATGTACTAAAGCCCTATGAGCTGTGTGTCCCTGGGCCCTCTCAAACCTTCCTTTCCAGTCCCATCACCACTGCCTTAATTCACTTGCACTGTCTTTTTCCTGAGTTGTTTGAACAGCCCCTGATGTGTTTCCTAGACTGGAGGTATGCCTTTCAGAATTTATTCACTGCAGCCAGAATAATACTTCTGTAGCACAATCCTAATCAAGCTAGCTTTTTTTTTCCCCCTGATATTCTTCACTTTTTTTAAAGACAAAGATCAAACTCTTTAAAATGTTGTATGGAGTTCATTATGGTCTGGCTGTAGTGATGTCATCCTTTTGAAATTTAATTTCCAGAAAGCTCCGTCCATATATAAAGTGCTCTCTGGCCTGCTGTTCTCTATTACACTTTGTTCCTTTATGCTTCCAAACCTTAGCAGGTTTTATGCTTTTTGCCTAGGTTGTCCTTCCAAGCCACCTCACCTTCACCCTATTTCCCAATTTTTACCCATCAGAGCTCAACGTTAGCATCACCTCTTGTGAATAACACAAGATCCACTGCATTTACTTCCACAATCCCAATAGAGTAAGAAATCCTTACTCTGTATGCATTTTAATATCTACCATACAATATATTCCTTCAGTACAGCAGGTATCATGTCAGATTACAAATATTTTCTGATATGTCAGTTTTACACACACAACTCAAATCATTTTAAGGGGATAACATTGAAATCAAGATCATAAGACTTGAGTGTGAGGACAAATAGGACCTCGATCAGATGACACATAAAATTCATCCCAACCCAAAAGTTCTATAAATCTTTGGTTTCCAAATAGAACCCAGGGTATGTATATATGATGGTATATTTTAACAGATATTTATAGAAACCCAACTTTATGCCTAAAATTGTGCTAGACTTTGAAAGACAGCCTACATTTGCCTTCATGGTTTATAAGAATTAGGCCTACTTAGAACTACCTTTCTAGATTTAAGCACATGTGATAGTAAAATGTAGGAGAAAAATACTCACTAAACTATAAGAATTATGTATTTTAATAACTGAAAATATAACAATTTCATATGTGCTAAGCCAAAAAGTCAAGTGCTTTTATCAGCTGTAAAAAATGTTCACAGAAATTTGTAAGTTTGATAAGGCAAGTCTGTTGATAGTTTTTATTTCTCATGACCAGATATCTAAAGAAATTAATTAAGTTCTATGTGAAAGCATATCTTTTCAGATTTTTTATAAAGTTCAGTGTGTGTGTGTGTGTGTGTGTGCGCGCGCATGTATGCATGATAGACTCTAGTGTTCCAAATCCATGTAATTTGCTTGTTTGGTTTGTTTTGGTCAATAATAACATTATTCAAAAAGCATATTTTAGTCCTCCTTTCTACCCAGTACTATGTTGGCACTATAGACATGCAGGGTCACATAACTCTCTAGAATCCAAATTCCAGCAAAAAGAGGGTGCAGGTCCTAGATGAATTAGCTCATAGATGATCTCCCCTAACCCCCAGTTTTTTCTAGCATCAAGTCAAAAACTAATAGTTATAAAAATATTTAACACATTGTATATGCAGTGTCTCAAGTATTTTAACATGCCAACTCAATAATCAACAACAATGATAATTTGAGCACCAGTTCTTCCGTGGTTACTACTTTAACTCCAGTACAATACTCTTCCATTTTGCACATTTACACTTCATTGTTCTGACCTCTAGCAGAACAGCTCTCAAAGGGTAGGTATTTTAATTTCTCTTGTTTTCCAAAGAAGGAAACTGGGAGACAGTATGGTGCGTGAATAAGTTATTTAAGTTCACATGGCTAGGAAGTGGTACCACTGGAATTGAAGGCCAGGGACTCTGACTCCCAAGTCAGTTCTTCTAAATGCTGCATTACAATTTTATCCTGAGGGAATTAGATTAGAGAAATAAAAAGTACACATGCAGCTTTAAGAGATAGTTGGAGTCTATAAAGAGATAAAATCTTTGTCTTGAAGATATTGAGATTTATGGACCAGTTATGAGATGCATGCAGTTGAGCCTTGGATTTTTTAGTACCAGCCAATGAGCCTGCTCTTTTCTGGGCCGGCACCTGGCACCCAAAGCTCCAGGTATCTGAGACCCTAAAAATGGGTCAGTCCTTCTGCTAGGAATCATTCCAGCCCAGGAATAGCTCTTCTACTTGCAGAGAATGTAAAGAACTCTTAACAAATCCTGGTTAGTTGCCATTGGGGAGAATACAACCTAGTAAAGAAACCCCCCCAAAAATGTTCATGGAAGTTAAACCATAATATGGAATTAAATTACAATTTGATGAAGAACGAGTGGATGCCACTATAGACAACAGGAGATGCAATGTTTCACTATTCAGCGAGGGAGAAATCCCTCTGTGGTTATGCAGTCTTGAAGGAAATGGAGCCATGGGTGCCACCTGGAAAGTCTGGTGGATTTCACTAACAGGGAGTAGAAGAACATTCTTGGTGAAAGAAATGACGAGAGCAAAGGTGTGGCATGAAAAATCTACTTTGCATTCTCAAAGGAGGATCCTGGAATATCACTTTGGGAAAAGTAGGTTGGATTATAGTGGTAGCAGTATAGTCAGGAATGGTTCAAGACCAAGTACAAGTCCTGAAATGAAGATAGAGCTCTCCGTGAACCCTAACTTGTGGAGCTAACTAAAACATATTCTCAATTTGTTGGCTTTTAAACAAAAGCCAGTTATGGATGTAGCTTTCAAAACAAGGAAACCATGGTAGCCTGATCCTTCTCCTGCCATGTATATCGAAGTTAAGGGATTCCTGCTTATACCCTCTGGTATCAAAACTGTTGGGTGCTTATAACTAAGTCACTTTTAGAAAGATTTCAGCTACCTGGAGATTAATTTAGTCCTCCATGTTCTGGAGAAGCCATGGAAATGTAGTGACAAATGTTTGTCTACTTTAATTGAAGAAGAAAAAAAGCTAACACCTTTAAATATTTGCTTCCATTAAGAAAAGAACACACATTTCTAAAGGGTATTTTGTACACTGAAGCAAATTCAAACAATGTAAGAAAAGACACACCGAAAAGTTTTTAAATCACTCTGAATTGGACCACCAAAAGAAAAATTGCCATATAAACATCTTATGTATGTTATCCTGTTTTTTTTTTCCTTAGACTGATTGATTTGTCTAACCACATATTTATATTTTGTAACAAGCTTGTGGAGTTACCATGACATTACTTTTTTCTCATACTTGGACGACCATGTCCAGATAATTTATTTGTCTTGATACTGTGCTGTGGTGACTAAAGTAACTTTTTGCTATTTCATTCTCTCTCTCTCTCTCTCTCTCTCTCTCTCTCTCTCTCTCTCTCTCTCTCTCTCTCTCTCCTTCTCCCTCTCTCTCTTTCTCATCTTTCCTCTAAGGTACAGTGTGAGAATCTGAATGTGTTCATTTCCTCATTTGCTAGACTTTCCCAGGGAAGGACACTCAGAGGAAAGGGCTAAGGTGTTTGGATAGGTTCTGACGTGTCTCTTTTGAGATTGGGTTCAGTGTCTGAGACCGAAGTTTTCTGAGTCTAGTTGGGGATGCACCCCATTCCCATAGGAGGTGAGGCAGGAAGAGAGAGTACCATTTTACTATGAACTGTTTTTTAGATTCAGAGTGTAGCTATGGAGATTTATTTTCTAAGAGCATCAATTTCTTTTTACATTTTCCCCATTTTCTCTATAATTTATAGTAGTAATTTCTGCCATACCCTTATCCCTCAAAAAGGTAAGGTAAATTGTAATTTGCTTTTTTACATATCTGGGGATATTGTGAGAGTATCATGATTTAGTAAATGCACCAAACTGACTTCTGGATTTGGGGGCAGTCTGAACCCCACTTGTGCTGCCTTCACTCTGCTCTAAGACCCATTTCTTTCTTTAATTATGTTATTGAAGCTTATACTGTCACATTATGACATTATGCTCCTTTCCTTGTTTTAATGTTAATAATATGTATGTATATATAAATATATATTTTTAATATACAAAATTTGCTCATTTTGTTAAAGCAAATTTGTATTGAGAAGAGAAGCTTATGTAACTTGACTTAGAAGTCCAGAGTCTGATACTAATAGGTATCTCTGGAACCATCAAGAACCTCTGTTCCAAAAATTTCAGTAATCCAATGTTCTATTTTTCTTTATATGCTCTTCTCTTTATATCAAAAAGAACAATAGTTCCTCACTTGAGCCATATTTATAATTAGAAAAAGCCCCAGCTAAAGCCTCAACTGGATTCTTAAATCTTCTAATATTTTAGCCAACAAATGACCTTCTATTTTCAAGACTAAGGAATTGACATAATAGATACCAATCTCTCCTAAGATCCATGCACTAAATCCCATTTTCCTGGGACACACTTTAGAATACATTACCCTAATAAAGGATATGTCAGAGTCTCAAGATATAATAAATTGCTGGTTACTGTGTTACTTATTCTAACCAACAGATTTAAGGAAACTTTATGTCACTTATTTTTAAAATAATTATAATAAAGGGCTTAACAAACATCTAGAGTTTTCTGAGATTAAAAAATGTTTTTAATGATTTTATGCCATGTTGCAGAGGATTTGTAAAGGAATATACATTATAAGTGAAGAATTTAGAAGACAAGTAATAATTCAGAGGAACTAAGACAAGTCAATGATGCCTGTTAGGTAATGAACTAAGGAAATAATTATTTATGCATTTAAATAGTAAAAATTAGATATTAGAAACAACCTAAATATCCAACAGTAGCCAAATAGTTAAACAAACTTCTATATATCCATATAATGAATTATATAGCCATTAGTATTTAGGTCTTTAAAGAAGGCTGATGTATATAGTGACAACCTCACAACTTAGTGATTAGTGAAGCAGGAGGTTATACAGCTATATACAAAATGATTTCAATTATACAAAATTATCCATGCATCTGACTACTTGTAAAACTGGCAGGAATTACACTAACATTTTAGGAGAGATTAATTCTAGATTATGGACTTTGAGTTAATTTGTTTTCCTGTTTTTACTTTGTTATATTTAATAAGCACACAGTACTCTTAAAAGAAGAAAAATATATTTTACATTAATTATTAGTAATGAAACATCAATAAAAGAAGTCATAGAAGAAAGAGCTGGATGCACTCTTAATGCAAAAACTACCAACGGTTTTGCCAGTAGACCAAGGCTATGAAAAGATCAAAAACTGGAGCTTCTAAGTCTGAGGCATCTCTCTAGATGAAAAGAAATAAAAATTTTCCTATGAATAAGTAGAATGAAGACCATTGTTTATTTAAGCAGTGATTAGAAATAATTGAGTACTAGTGAATGAAATTTAAAGTATAAAATTTTAGATTTAGTTAAAACTTCAGAGGTCATTGACTCCAACCTTTTAGGAGGTTCAAGAATCCCTTCTTTAGTACACTTGATAAAAATTCATCCAATTTCTGTTTGAATACCTCTAGTTGGCATGTAGTTCACCATCTTTAGAAATAATCTACTCTATCCCTTCACAATATGAGATGTTAGAAAGTTCTCTCTTATGTGGAATTGAAATTAGAGTCCCTATAACTCTCAAATGTGCATTCCAAAGAGTACTAAGAACAGGTGGGAAGGAATTTTTAATCAGTAAAAATATTGATATATTTCCATAGAGACAAGAAGAGAAAATTTGGAGGCCTTATACTTGTGAAGTTAATTTCTTCTTCTACACAACAGTATTTCTAATATTTGATGACATGTCCCTTTTGAATCCTCTTTCTTTTCACTCCAGAATGATTATCTTTAATTCTATAAGACAATTCTTCCTATGACAAGATTTTCAAACTTCTAATAGTCTGGGGAGTCTTCCTTCAAAACACATACTGAATTTTCCTAGTGACAAACTATTTAATCTGAGAACTATGTTTCCCATCAGCCCTTACCCTGTATGGTTCTGAGTTAGAGCAACCAAAGAGGAACTCATGTAAGATTCAGAAGGCAGGGAGAAGTAGTGGTCATCACTTCTGAAAGTCTTTATAGGCAAATACAGTGAAGAAATGATGCAGAAGTGCTTAGAAGGTCTCAGTTTGTCCTCATTCTCTAGCTCTTTTTCCTGACCTTTGACCCTGCTGCCCAAGAGAAGCTCCTAGTCCACCCCTAGTCACTTGGGGGAAGATACACTGAGGTAGTAACCCAGAGGCAACAACAGGTGCTGTCCCATAAAAATATAATGTGAACTATATATGCAATTTTAAATGTGCTAATAGCCACATTCAAAAGGTAATAATATAAAGATCTAATCAATTTTTAAAATATATTTTGTATAACTTAATATAATTAAAATTTATCACTTCAAAACATAAACCATATTAAAAAATGATTAATGAAACAACAAGGAGGCCAGTATGGCTGAATCACAGCAAGTGAGATGGAAAGTAGTAGGAACAAAGTAAAAATGTAACTGAGAAAAAACTCATACAAGGAACTGTGGACCATAGTAATGATGTGGGATTTTGCAGCCTGTAATGCAGCTTATAAGTAGAGGAATTTCACGAGCAGACTTAAATTATTGAAGAATAACACTGGCTGCTTAGGAGAAAACAGACTGTAGGAAGCAACTGAGAGCAGGTAGGAGGTTTTGCAATTACCTAAGTGAGAGACAATAGGCACTTAGACTAGGCTTACAGCATGTAAGTGATAAGATACAGAAAACCTGTGATATATTTTCAAGGTATAACTGACCTAATTTGCCCATAGTTGAATACGTAATATGAGAGAAAGAAGGCTTAGGGATGGTGTTTATCTTTTTGGATTAAGCATTTAGGAAACATAGTGCCATTTTATGAAGAAGAAGAAAAGAAAAAAACAGTTTATTTTGGTTGGTTCTGGCATAAAACATGATTTTAAATATCACTGTATCTTTATCTAAACCACAGGTATAAATTTTGAGTTAAGGAAAGCTATACAGTTCATGGTTCCATTTGGCATAATATCCAGGCATTAAGATTATATCTAGAATATAGGTAATTCATCCTACTTCACCACTTATTCTCAGAAATATATTTACACATCTTGCCTATTTAAGTACAAAATTAATTCAGCATCATGTTTCATTTATGGCATTACTTTAATCTCCCAAATTAGTAGCCTCATTTCTTCCTTCCCTACTTAGCCTGAACCACCAATGCAATGGATTCATGCCTATATCCTCCACCCCTCAACTCCTGGTCCTTCAACCTATCTGAGTTACCAGTCCCTAACCTATAATTAATACAACCATCTGCTTGCTCAACAGATATTTCAAAGCTGCCAAACACTGCTGGGGAAAAATTACATAACTAGATTTCTTGGGCTTACTACCTATTTACCATTGCCAACCTCAACTTAGTCCTCAGTCCTGCTGAACATTCCTTTCATTTATCTCTATTTAGACATCTTTCCCATTCACTAAGGTGACCATTTTATGTTTTTACACTCTTCTTCAAGCTTTCACTTTTATCAAGAAAAAGAAAGTACTGTTCTCTAGACAACACAGTGACTATTCCAGGTAATTAATTTATTCAAATTTTCTCCTCCAACTATATTCTGTGTATTAATACTCATTCTCATCCACCACATTCAACCCCACTTTTATTCATCTTCAAACATCTCTTTCAGATCCTGCTCCATCATCAATCTCTCTTCATTAGGTGCTTTTTCTTCCTTGACAAATATGTTTAAGTTTCCTTTTATCCTAAAGAAAAACTTCTCTCCCTGGTTTCTCTTAAGCTAATATATCTGTCTCTGTCTTTCCTTCACTGCATATTTCATTATGAAATTCAGAATTTGCTATAATCACATCCCTCTACTGAACCTGTTCTTTCCATGCTCATCAGTGACCCACACTATAAATTTAATTATTTATTTCACACCTTATTCCAATTTATCATCTCTGTAGCATTTACTACTGTTGACCATAATCTCTTTCTTAAGTCTCTCAACTGTTAGATCCTGACCCTAATTCATTAATCAATTTGAGATCTTGATTGATTCATCTTTCTTCATAATCATGTACACACGGTATTACAAGAGTACTTCCCACATTCTTCTCATGTTCATTCCTTTCATTGCATGATCTTACCCACCTATAAATCCAACTTTTACTAACTATGGCATCAATAAGAATGTGCTGCTCAAATCTTCTGCTATGTAGAGCAGAAGTGACGAATAGCCCTAGCTGCTGCCCTTATGGGTCAACCACCACATCTACACCAACACCATACTTTCCCTGGGCTGCTCCCAACTAATAGCGTGGTAGGATTCTAGTGCAGGCTCATCCCTGTAGCACACAGGACTCCTCTGATGGGTAACTTTGGCTCAAGGACTCCCTTCAGCCCAGGGAACACTTTTTTAGGACTGCTATAATCTGATATTCTTCCTACCCAAACTTCTCTCCTTCCCTATCTCCTTATCAAAGATGTCAGATGAGGATTGTGATCTGATAAATCTCCCTGCCTTTCTCCTTTTTCTCCTTCATGAGTGTTTCCCCCAATAATTCTTTTGCATGCTTGACCCCTTCTTGGAGAAACAGTTTTAACATACCTATACATCAACAGCTGACAAATATATCTCTTGTTCTTACCCTGAGATAAGATTTATAAGAAAATTTCTTTCTCAATAACTTCTCAAATGTTTCTCAAATTCAATATATCTCATACTGAATTCCTTATCTTTCCATATACCTATATTTCTTTCCAGCAATTCTTGCTTTGTATTATAGCATCATCATCCATCCAACATCTCTCTCTTACTTATCAACCCCTCTTCCACGGCCTAGCTCAGACATTCATTAAACTATCTGGGACTTGTGTTATGTGAATTATGCTCATCTGGCTTTTGTCTTGCTTTACTCCAGTTGTGTATTCACAAACAGTCTCCACAACTGGCTTGATCATATCTTTGCCTACCTTATCACGGTCACTCTTCTCATTTACTCATCACTTCAAACTTCCTTCCACTCATTAAATAAATATCCCATATTTGCTCTTGGCTCTAAGTCTATGCAGAAGCTATTTTATCACCCACTACTATCTCTGTTGCTTCAACTTCTACACATTTTTCAAGGTGCAATTTAAATGTTATTTACTCAGTGAAGCCCAGCCCCAAACCAACTAGCGCCATACACAAAGATAGCAAATTGTTCCTCTTTATTATTTTAGTACACTGCACAGACTCCAAATACAGCAATGCTTATATTTTGCTATGTGTGTTATCTGTCTCTGCTAATATATTTTAAAACTTTGAAGAAATAGACTCTGTATAGTCTATTCAATACCTTATATGGTGCTTTCATCATAGTAGAATGTCAATAAATATTTGTGGAATTAACTGAAACAGTAAATAAAGTAAAGTTATATTGCTTAGACTTTTCTTGAGAAATGCATACTTACTCCAAAAGATTATCACAGTATTTCTCAAATGCTTGAAAATAATCTGCCTAACAGTTTTTGCTGCCTCCATCAAAAAAGATAAGAAGATGTCAAAGTTTGAGACCACTGCTCAGAATTTGAAAGAAAATCCAAGGCTAAGTCTATCATGTTATTCAATAAGGAAGAGCAATGCTAGCCAAAATTTCTTTTGAGCAAAGCAAACTGCTAATATCATGTAGTTTAGAGGGGAAGAGTTTGTTTTGAAATGTGTTTGTTACAGAGGCAAGCCTATCGTAAGGTCAATCTTAGAAATATGTTTTTTGTTGGGTACAAAAGTACAATGTATGTTGGTTACAGAATGGGAATGGGTTGATGTCAGCCTTAGAAGAGTGTTTAATGGCGTGAGTCTGCCACTGATTGGCTGACTTTCAAAACATGAGGCTATAATGACTGGTTGGTTTTTACAAGTATATTTACTGAAGCAAGCAGGCATTAATTGATTATGAAAATTTAAAATCAGTTTTGGAGCTCTCTTAGCACCATGGCTACCAAGCAGTCAATTATTGATTAGACAACTGTAAAACCATTTCAAAAGAACATTTTTGTAATGGCTATGGAACAACCAGTTTTTTACTGGAGTATGATGGCTTTTTTTTTATTCTCAAGTATTATCTCTTATATGCTGATTTTTTTAACCTATATTTATGTATTTTAGATTCTCTAATATACTCCTGACTCACAAAATTATAGATAGCTACATGCCCTATTCCTAAAACCAACTGATAAGATGCAGATAAGTGGAAAATAATACAGAAATATTATAATAAATGTCACTGCTTAGTGTTACACAGTCTCTCTTGGAGGGTTTATCTTTTGCTTAGAGGGATAAATCAGGGAAAATATTAATACAAGAAACTCTCTGAATGGGGGACTATCCATAAGGCTACTTTTTCATTTCAAGTTTATTAAGTAAAGTCACATGATCTTTGGGAGCTATAACACATATGCTTTTAGTTGCTGAGCCAGATCTTTCAAAAAGTTGTTACAAATAACTTTATTTACTCAGAGTAGAAAAGATAAGTGAGCCAACACGTATTTAACCCATGTTAATCGCTTTTCATATATTATCAATCTCCAAAACCACCAAGTAAGGTAGGTGCTCTTGTTTTAATTTTTATTTTATGCTTTATTTTTCAATAATTTTTATTTTATTTTATTTTTTATTTTTATTACAGTTGACATTATTTTGTATTTTAGGTGTACAGTATAGTGGTTAGACATTTATATAACTTAGAAAGTGATTCTCCCGATAAATCTAGTACCCACCTGACATTATACGTAGTAATTACAATATTATTGACTATGTTCCCTATGCTCTACTTTATGTCCCCATTACCATTTTGTAACCACCAATATGTACTTCTTAATGCCCTACTTTTTTTCACTCAGCTCCCCAGACCTCCTCCCATCTGGAAACCAGCCTTTTGTACTCTGTATCTATGAGTTTGTTTCTGTTTACTTTGTTTGCTTATTTTGTTCCTCAGATTCTGCACAAGTGAGATCATATGGTATTTGTCTTTCTCTGTCTGACTTATTTCACTTAACATAATACCCTCTTTTATGATTCCATATAAAACAGGATTATTTTTCTAGTTCTGTGAAAACTGTTCTTGGTGTTTTGATAGAAATTTCATTGACTCTATAGATTACTTTGGGTAATATAGACATTTTAATGATGTTAATTCTTTCTGTTCATGAGCATGGTATTTACTTCTATTTAATTGTATCTTCTTCAATTTCTCTTCAATGACCTATAATTTTCCAAGTACGGGTCTTTTACTTTCTTAGTTAAATTTATTTCTAGGTATTTTTTTTGCTGCAATTGTAAATGGAATTGTTTTCTTAATTTCTCTTTTTGATAGTTCATTATTGGTGTATAAAAATGCAGCCAATTTCTGAGTATTAATCCACCTATTTCATTGAATTCATTTATCAGTTCTACTAGTTTTTTGGTAAAATCTTTGGGGTCATCTATATAGTATCATACCATCTGCATATAATGACAGTTTTACTTCTTTCTAAGATAGGTATTTTTATGGTCATTTCTATTTTTTAAAATGTAGCTTAAAGAGGTTTAAGTTAAATTTTCAATATTATGAATCTTGGAAATGACAAAATTAGAATTCAGTCCAGGTCAGTCTATTTTGATAGCCAAAAAAAAAAAAAAAAAATCTCCCCCTGTCTATGCTCCCTGTCCAAAGGAAAAATGGAGTACCTACACTTCGAAGAAATCAGTCTGGACAGAGAATGAAATGGAAGTTAGGGGAAATCTCTATCAATCTTTATGACCTGGAAAACTAGTGCTAACATGTGTAATATTTCTGTACCCCTTCCTCACTGGCTAGGTTTTTTTCAGGGTTATTCACACACACAAAAAAAAATTTAAATAGTCTTACATTGTAGAAAGTTACCCAATCTATACATTCTGATGTTCTCACAGAGACATTTGCTCTACAGAAAGCCACACTGCAAGAAAGTGTGGTATAATTAGGTTCTACTAGGTATCTATAAATGGTCACTACAACTTATTCACATTTTATAAAATAATTTCATCTCTCTATGTCATGTTTTTTTCAAAAATGACTAAAATAAATATATACAACACTATAAAAGATATCAAAATATGAAAAATATAGCTAGCTTTTATTTATTGAGGTTTTCTATAAATCATATTTGCTACTAAGCACTAACTTAAAACAAGGATGGAGCATAACAAATGGAGAGAATAATGGAGTTAATAATTTATTTCTTAAATACATTCCATAAAGTCTTGTTTACTAACTTTGGATAGATCACAAATTTAACTCTAATTATTTTAAATTCTGTTTAAGAACAAAGATTTGGTGTTATTATTAATAATACAATTTTAGTTCAAATTGACTTTTTATATTATAATTTTTAATTGCCATAGAGAGATGTGAATTATGGCAACAGCACAGATTCGTATATACAAGTTGAAAATCAAATCAGATTATCAGAAGCATAACTTTTTCTTCATACTAATCCAATAAACTAATTTCTTTTATAAGTATTCAGAAATAAAGCATTAAGTAATGGCCTTAAAAGTGATCTTATAGAGGATGATATCTACTTTTATTAAATCATTTTGTATAGGATTTGCTGAATATCCAGATACCTTCATATTTCAATATGTATCTATTGACACTGAGTAACAAACATTGCATAGCATATTCAAAATGTTAAGTAAGAACTCTGGTTTTGTAAACTAGTTATTTTATATATATTTTTAGGTAGGTAATATATAGCACAAAAGGCAAAGAATAGAGTGAAAGTCTCTCTTAACCCTGTCCTCTAGCATCCCAATTGCCAATGGAAGGGAACTAATATTTAATACTATAATTCAAGAAATAGTCTCTGAAATAAAGGAAGACCTGGATCTGTATATTGCATGGATACATCTTTTATCTCAAAAACTTCAATCCAGAATAGTTGATTGTAAGCCATATCTAGACAGAATCAAAAAGGTACTTTGAAGGGAAAGAAAATGAGATCGGCATCAGACTTCTTGTCAGAAACATCAAAGCAAGAAAGCAGTGCAACAACACTCTTCATAAATTTAAAGAAAGAGGAACTATGTAGAGGATATTTTATCTAGCCAAGCTCTTCTTCATATATGAAGTTTACATAGGAGTTTTTCAAGGGGAATCTACTAAACAGTGAATTTTATTTGACAGAAAGATGATTAAGGAAACCAGCAAATAACTGGTAGTGAGAATTAAGTATACTTAATCATAGATCTAAGACTATAACATAAGTGGGAATGAGAGAGAAAAATTAGTATGTGAACGTTCTTTGCTCCATCAAGGTCAAAGTAACACACACAAAAAAAAAAATAGACAAAAATATGGGAGAAAAGAGAAAATAGGTTATACTTATTGACTGCTGCAAATGTAATAGGTAGAAGTAAAAGAAAATTATTTAAAGTTGACAAATCATTGACATCTAAGGGAAGAGGAGGACTAAGGTCATTAAATAAAAATATTAAATAAGGTAACTTTTTTTAAATAAACATCTTCTTAAACACAAAAGGTATTATAAAATAAAAGAAAAAGTTTAATTTAAAGCAAATAGACTACTTAATGAAAGACAAATAGTAAATATAATTCTATTTTATAAAAGACCAAACTTATCCATCATATTGATAAATATAAATAGGCTCAACTTATCTACTTAATTTTTTTTAGATTGGCTTACAAATCAAAACCCAAATATGAAATATTCTACAAGACAACTGATTTAATTTCTCCAAAAGTCATTGTCATTCCTCTGTGTTTTTCTACCCTGAGCATTTGCCAATATTGGCTTCATTCCTGTTTACATTACATACTTGCCAACTAAGTTTTTAATCCCTCAAATCTTATTGTTCCAAATTCAAGTCTTCCAAAGCAATTTAGTGTTGTTTATTGTAGTAGGGGAAAAAAAAAGAGCAAATGTTATTTTTGAGGGAAAAGAAAAAAGATATGAAAACCCACTGTTTAATACAATTTATTCTTAAATGCTAGTTGCATTATAGGCACTGACACTCAGGTACCCTGAGTTTAGCTCTCACCAGGCCAGAGGGTTGAAACAGAGGATTAAATACAAAAATAAACAGAGTCTTTATATAAATTGTAATCTCCTTAGACTTTTAATAGGAAGTCTTTTATAACCTCCTAGTTTTCTTTTTATATTATAGAATCAAAAACAGAAAATATGTTTTTATAAAATATTAAAGCATGATTTTCCCAATTCCAAATAATGTATATTCAGTGCAAAAAAAAATTAGATAATATGGAAAAGTATAAACAAAAAGAAATTAAAAACTCCACATATTACTAAACACTGCCATCATTTTTTACAATAGCAAATAATTTTAACATGTTATTAGTGGACAACAAAATTGACCCATAACTGCAAATATCAGGATATTACCTATCAAGGAGATGGACCATTCATTACTTACTACTATGTCCTCTCACCCTTTTCTTCTTAGTTATATCAGTTGGTATTGGTCCTTAACTACTGACTGCTTAGTCACAATTATAGTGCATGATATCTAAGTATTAAGTATTAGACATTAAGTATTAAGTATTAGACTTTAAATATTAATGTCTAGATATTAATTGCTCCAGCTTAAAAAAAAAACGCCTTGCTGGTGATATAAAAATTAATTAGGTTACTAAATATATGGCTTTTATAATTATAAGATCTTTCTTAACTTCATATATTTGGATTGAGCTGGATGATCGTTGAGTTTTCCTCTAGCACTAGTAATTTTAATGTAGCACTCTGAAAAGTAATAAGACATGCACTACAAAAAAGTTAGCTCTGGTGAGATTTTAAGTTATTAAAAAAATCAATCCACACATTCTCTTCTAATACATTTTGACATTTACTCTTTCAGTATAAAGTTAGCTACCGTGCAAAAGCAGATTCTTAATAATTAATGTTGTTCACTTTGAATGTGATTACTCATAAAAGGCTAGAGAAATGAATCAATACTTGCTTAGCTTCTCAAAAATAAATCATAGATAATTGTTAAAGTAATGCACGTTAATGTAGGCTGTCAAATTAATTTCCCAACACCTCCTTATGCTACAAGAGTCTTAATTAAGAAATAACTAAGGTTGCCTTTTTTTAAATTATAGGTACTGCTGAGCCACTGACTCTGAACAGTCATTTAACCCCTTTGATGTATGTAATTTAAATAATACCAGAGAAAATCTATAGAGTATTAGTGCCTTTATAAAATGGATTTATAGTTTGCGAAGTGCATCTATGTTCTTTCTGCAAACTATTTATGTTCTGTTTTGCAAGAGGCAGCCTAAGTTTCCTGTGGATCATTCCAGTAGTGTACTGATCCCTACAGGGTATCCAGTCCCAAACTCTGGATATTAAGAGGGTCACTGACAAATCAGTGTGCTTCAAAGAGTTACAAAGTGATGAAGTCTGTGGAAATTATAATAAGAGAAAAGTTTGAAGGAACTGGGAATATTTAACCTGAAAAAGAAGGGATATCATAGTAATTTAAAGGATCTTCTCTTGTTCAAATATTAAATATAACAATACAGTCAAGGGATTAATTTTATATCTTGTTCCAGATGGTGAAATCAGCATCTAAGTGGTAATTACAAGGAGGTACATAAGGTTTAACATAAGTATATTTCAACAATAGAAAGGGCAGTCTTACCCAGGAGTGAATTTCCTGGTACTGAACATCCCCTAAAGGATCACTTACAAGTAGTGAGGGCTGACACCAAGGGACAGTCCTCTAAGGCTCACAGTCTCTGGCTTTCAAGACTGCCAAACATGGGGACACTGCTTCTTTCTGGTTCAACACACCTCTTGGTTTTTGTTAGCACCTTGCGATGGATATTTCAAAATTCCAAAAGACAGGGACTTGTCAAAAGGCCTTATAATTCCCTTTTTACATAGCAAGCCATGCTTAGGAATTCACCACTGCTATCCTATAGAGCTGGCCATTGCCAGAGTGCAGGCCAGGCTGTTGGAAAGCAAGCGTGAGACCAAGGGCATCATTCCCCCTTTCTAAAATTTAAAGAGGACACTGTAGTTCATGAACAATCCACCTCACTCTGCCTGATCAATCCCAGCTCATGTTTATTGTATACTATTGAGTTTGTACAGCACTCTGATATGGTGAGCTGTATAAGATCTGAAACTATGTTCTATTTACCTTTATAACTCCATAGCTTTTCCACTTGTTGGCATTTATTAGATGATCAATATATGTTTAATGGAGGAATAAATGTATCCAAATAAGTATTGCCTCAGTGCAGGCACTCCATCAATGGCAAAATATACAGAATTAAAATAAGACAGAGTCTCTACTCTTAAGGTGTGCTAAATCTCAGAATAAATGTGTGAGTGAGGCACATGCATCAGATGGATTTGTTTCTTTTAAGGTTCCTTTCAACTCTAAGATATTATAAATCTGCATGCCTTTCCTCAATTACAGTAGTTTAAATATGAAAGCAGTAATGCGGCCATACTTTATTAAGATTTTCTGAGATATTGTGGGCAATACAGTTCAGTTTCTAGAAAATCAAATAATGTGAGAAATCAATCTATAGTAAAAACATGGGGTTCTTGTAAAGAGTTGGGGAACAAAAGGTCTTGGTAGAAATTTGTGTTAAACCCCTACAAAATGTAGTTTTCTCATATGGAGAATAAAAGGACTCTCTGGCCCTGGCATATAAAGTAGATGTAATTTTTTTCTATGTAATAACTGAAGAATTCAAACTATTCCAATTATATTAAAAACAATTGTGTCAGTATTTGTTATTGTTAACAGATTAAATCTGCTCATTTAGGATGCATTTACTTTGATTATTCCTGTTTTACAGAGGATGAAGCAGAACATAGAGGTTAAGTCACTTGCTGCTGGTTCATAAAGCAGAAAGTGGTAAACCTGGGCCTTGGTCATTACCACTTCACCATCTTGCTTCTTATAATAGCATTCTCCTCCATCATGACAGGAACTTTATTTCTTATGGTAAGACTTTTTTTTAAAGATATTTATTAGAATATAGCTAACACAATACTATATTAGTTTTAGGTGTATGCCATAGATATTCAACATTTATATATCTAAAGAGGTGATCACCATGATAAGTCCAGCAAAAATCTGACATAGTACAACACTATCACGATATTATTGACTATACTCCCCATGCTGTACACCACATCCTCATGACTTATTTGTTTTATACCTGGAAGTTTAAACCTTTTATTCCACTTTCCTCTCCCCTTTTTTGATTTTTCTATTACCATTAATATTCAATATTATTTTATATTAGTTTCAGGTGTACAGCATAGTGATTAGACATTTATATAATTTATGAAGTGATCTGCCTGACTAGTTTAGTGCCCACCTGGCACTATACATAGTTATTACCATAATATTGACTCCATTCCCTACACTGTATTTCCCTTGACTATTTCATACTATCAATTTATACTTCTTAATCCCTTTACCTTTTTCACTCAACTCCTCTCTCACCTGGCAACCATCAGCTTGTTCCTTGCATCTATGAGTCTGTTTCTGGTTTGTTTATTTTGTTCTTTAGATTCTACACATTGAGATTATATGGTATTTGTCTTTTCTCTGACTTAGTTCATTTAGCACGATAATTTCCATCCATGTTGCAAATAGTAAGATTTTATTTTTTTTAATGGCCATGTAGTATTCCATTGTATATGTGTACACCCCTTCTTTATCTAATTGTCTATACATGGGCATTTATGCTGATTTCGTATCTTGGCTATTGTAAATAATGTTGCAGTAAACATAGGGAAATATATATATATTTTTTTAATTTGTTGAGGAAACTCCAGACTGTTTTCCATGGTGGCTGCACCAATTTGCAATCCCACCAACAGAGCATGAGTTTTCCTTTCTTTTCACATCCTCGCCAACACTTGCTTTTTGTTGATTTATTGATGATGGTCATCCTGACAGATGCGAGATGGTGTCTCATTGTGGCTTTAATTTGCATTTATCTGATGATTAATGACACTGAGCATCTTTGTCATGTGGTAAGATTTTTTCCTAGCTGTCTCATAAGATAGAATCAGTGATCCATGATAGCGTTTGCTTCTGATGCAGTAGTGAATAAAATCAAGCCCAAACTTTGAGAAAAACTATACAAAGCAATAAAGTCAAGCCCTTTACTAGAAAATAGTGCCCTGCAATGTAGACCCTTACTTAGTTTCTCTAGTATTACTTATGCAAACCAGACAGTCACTGTACTCTCTGCCCCATTCCTCATACCTGTGTCCAAAAGGACACAGTTGTATTAAATAATAACTGATTATTTGATTAAATAACATATCAGCTCTACACATTCACACACACAGAAGCCAACAAGTCAACTGTTCTTTCAAACCATTATGATTTACTGAGAGTTAAGATGCTTGCTCTGAAAAGCAAGATGAATTTCATTTTAGAACTGAATGATCTCTTCTTCACTTAGTTTCACATATAGTGTTTTTATTTTCGTTCACTTTGAGCTCTAAATTGTTAGTTAATTGGGACTATTTAACAGATTGTATATGTGGCTGCTGAGAGTAATTGTATCTTAACAACAACTGAAGCAGTTTTTACTTAATTTGCTAGTTGGTTCATGGTTTGCTAGAGAATGACCTTGCCCCCTACAGTTGGATTCGAAGAGTTAAGCAGAAGCAGAAGTGCTCCTGACTATAGGAGGTGAAACTCATTCATATTCTTTCGTAAACAAATTAACAGTGGCTTGCCAGCATGTTTTCATCCCACAAAATCACCTTAGCAACATGGCTATAAAAAGCATGAACTTCCCCTCAGAGCCTCCTAGCATTAGGCATCAACAACAAATGGGACTGGCAGAATTCTTCACTTATTTGAATCCTTAAAATGAGTGTCAGAATGTCCATGAAACATTATAGATTCCAGTGGTAACTAGAAAGGAACTAAGCTTCTCTTATATGTAAACTTAGTTATCTCACAAGAGGACTATATTTGCCTTTTTTAAAAATTTTCCTGCATGGCAGTAAACACATGCACCCTTTGCTTGACCAAGTTTAAATTAATTTTAGCACAAAAAAAGAAAAGAAGATACATTTCTAAGTAATCAGTCTATGCTATTTTAAACAGTGGGATCCGTGGTCACTGATTATAGTTTTATCCTTCTGTGTTTGAGGAATATGAGCTCTGGAAAATGAAGCTAAAGCCATACACAATCATGGAGTACATTTAAGTGTCTGGAGGCAGACGAGACAGGAGGCTGGCTAAATCCTGCCGAACAGCTGAAGTTAGAAACCTTTAGGAAATGAGCCTCAGACCTTTGCTTCATGTAACTCTCCCAGCCACTCTCACTGCTACCACACAGGAAGGCCAGAACCGCTCTTCCAATTTACGGTTTTTTTTATATAGGGTATCCTTGCACATCGTGAGAGTTAGGGGCACTGACCCCTGCTCAGTTGAAAATTCATATATAACTTTAGACTCCCCCAAAAGTAAACTACTAATAGCTTACTGTAGACCAGAAACTTTACTGATAACCCAGCTGATTAGCACATATTTTGTATGTTATCTGTATTATATGCTGTAGTCTCACAATAAAGGAAGCTAGAGAAAAGAACATGTTATTAAGAAAATCATAAGGAACAGAAAATACATTTAGAATATTTATTTTTAAAATTTGCTTATAAGTAGGCCCACACGGTTCAAACTGGTGTTGTCCAACGGTCAACGGTGGGTTTTTAAATTTGTTTCCATTGCAGCGTATCCTTACTCTAGAAAGAGGAGAGCTAGTGAAACTATAGTATAAATGTATTTAAGATTTAATGACTAAACCTCTGCCATCTATTGTCTCTGCCTTCACTCTCCTAGTACCTTGTCTACCTCTTTGGGTCCCTGAAAAGAGTTGTTCCTCAAGCAAATGTTCCATATAGTTCAAAAATCAGTAGTAAGAATTTTATGTTTATGGAATTAGCAGAAGGTTTACCTTGATATCCAAAGTTTTTTTGTAGTAGACTATCATAAGTAAAAGCACTTTTTATATGTGCTCATCATTATTACTCTTAAATCTAGAAGTACTTGCATTGTCATTGCTGTATTTGAACTAATTTCTAAATATTAGTTTGTATATTTAAAAACTTAAAACGTTTTTAAACATTTTTAATAAACTGAGATATTATAAACCATACTTGTCCATTTTTCTCTCTAGCATTGGTGTGAGAGAATCCATGCTGGTCTCTCTGGAGAAAGGATTTCAGAGCTTGTGGTACTGATCCTCCCACCTCTACCCCATAGTATAAAAACCATTTTTAAAATACAAAGCCTTGGATTTTAAATGATACAAAGAAATGCAAAATATAAAGACTCTTATAGGTACCAAGGCAGCTCTCCTCTACTGAGGCAGTTCCTAGGGAAGAACTCAGCCTTACACCAATATCAGCCACACTCACAGCAGCTGGGGAAGTGACGGCCTTGGTCTTGACATGTGAATCTAAGTGGCACACTACAGCATCCACTAGAGTCCAGCACTTGCAAAATTCAGATCCACTTGTTTCAGACAAGTTCACCATCAAAAACAATCTTTTGGATTCTGGCAAGTTTTTTTCTTGGAGTGATATATAAAAGAAGAATTAGTGGGACCAACTACAGCCCTCACCACTGAAGCTGGTTTTGGGAACACAGCTGATCCCATTGTCTCCTTTCTTTACTATCCCTTTTAGATTCCCTTTAATCTCAAATAGTATATTCATTGGTCTAGTTGTTTTACCTAGTGAGGTAACCCAAATCTTCATTCCCAAGAGTTCTGATCCTCTAGTCATCAGATACTTCTCAAAGTGTGGTGTCTATACTTGACCATTTACTCTTAAAATTGTGTAAGAAGTTCCAATAAACACCTCATTAGATTGATCACCTGGCTTTCCAAGGTATTTCAGTCTGCCTCCAGTGTACTGGCAGTGCTATGTACTCATAATGATCAGGGTCCATTATCTCAGCCAGGATGGTGCCTCGTTTCTCTTTTCCTGGCATTTTCACTTGGAACCTAAAGTGCTGTTAACTAAGAAGCAAACAAAATTGAAAATCTTGCTAGTAAAAGCATTCATCTTCTGGGAACAGAACCTCCAGATCTGCAAATCTTATTGTTGCTAAGTTAGAGACACAAATTCCTCAAGTGAATCTCTAAGATTGATAGTAAAAGGGGTGATTCTATTTTTCCTATCTACTGGGGACATAGCCTTATATAATGACCACTAATTTAGAATGTACCTTGTACCCTAGAGGATGGCACTCTATCTTTGCAATGTAGCACACTTCCAAGCTTGTGCTTCAGCTATACCTTCAGAAGGCAGTTCTATCTCTCCGTAAGTCTGCCAGTTTTTCAGTGGTATGGTCTGTTAACAAGAATAGTATATTCTATTGCCATGTGTCCACTGCCATACCTCTTTTTCTTTAATATGGTCCTTGGTCTAATGCATTGTCAGGTGGGATACTGTGTCTGTAGATCAAACATTCTGTAAACATGGGAGACAGCTGAGGCCCTACAAATGGAAAATGGAAACTCATACCTAGAATATGTGCTGATTCCAGTAAGAATAAATTTCTGCCTCTTCCAGGATGTAATTGACTTGCCATTAAGTGACTGGTTAGTCTGCTTGGGAGATGGTTCCCAATCAAGTCTTAGTATCATTCCTTGATGCTGGCTGGTTGGATATCTGATAGCAGTAAGTAGATAGTTCAGCCACTGTGATTGTGAGCCCACGGGGTTGGTTGGAGCCAGGTATAGTTTCCATCCCTGACATCATGGGTATTCTGTTCATGCTGTCATCATGCCAGCACTGCAGTGGCTGATAGCCAAGGCTGGCTGTTATGTGTGTTCCTCTTTCATAGTAAATGCTCTCTAGTGGGCATTAAAAAGTTATATAGAGACCTTCACAGTTCATGCTCATTCTCTTAGGTCCATCACATGCTCCTTCCTCAGACCTTCCTGACTCCAAAGTGTCAGTCTTTATTCCATCTTTGATAAAGCAGTCACACCAATTGCCACTGCTTAGATGTCCATGTCTAATTTTGCCTTGGGCTATTTTTCTTTCCATATTAAGTAGATATCCTGGTACAGTGCCTGGAGCTTGGACCATGAGAGAATTTTCACTTGTTGCTGTCATTCAGGACCACAACTGAATAGATTTTAATAAAGCAATGTGGTCTATTTTCAGCTTATACTTAAATAGAGAGATTACCCACTCATGAACCAAACTTAGCTTTTTTCCTTCTCTATCAACTGACCAAAATACTTTAGGTGTAAGCTGAGAGAGAGGTGCAGAAGTAACTGTGGTAGATGACAAGAGGATCTGGGCCATCTCTTTATGCAGCTTATTTGTGCTGTTCAGCAGTATTCATGCCCAATCCTGGATGTACATTCTCATGATAGAATGACTCTAAACTTGCCTAATCTTACCTTTGGGAATTCCAGGAGCTGTTTTGAAAAGATGTATAATTGCTGTAAATGGCATGACCTAGTTCCAGAACCCTAAGGGACATCATTATGTTTTTCTAGTGGGGCTTGCCAGAAACTCCACATGGCATCTTTTCCTACCACAGATACTTTTAGTCTTTAGGGTGACACTAAGCTCTGCCTTTCTTTCTGGGCTGCAATATTATTTTTAACTTATGGTATTGGTAGATCTGGGCAGTTCCAACAGCTTCTAGTTGGCCTTCCCAATTAAACAGCTGTTACCCCATAGTTTATGACAAAGTTTGTCTACATGTGATATTAACTTCTAGCCTCTTCTCCTGTGACAAGAGTCATTTTTTCTGGTTGATAAAAATCCCTTGGAGTGGATTTGTAACAATTGAGTTCATTTTGGAGGATTTATCGTTAAGCAGATAAGGGGAGTTCAGAGAAAGCCTGTACTTGCATTTGCTGTTTTCCAAGTGCCTTATCTCAAAATAATCAATCTACCAAAACAGCATATTTTGGTTCTGCTACCCTTCAAATGCACCAATGGAACAAGCCATCTGATTCCTCTCTTCTCATAAGTAATATTCTCTCCAACCTTTACAATACATGAGGTATTTCATCTTCCTATTACCATACCAGCAAATGAAAGATGTAACAACTGCACCACTACAGTAGACCAGGGGCTATCTGTAACCTACCTACCACCAGTGACAGGGGCCTTATTCCCAGATAACTGATAAGTGATCCAGCTCTAAGATCATCAGTTTCCTTTCTAGGGGCACTCCTGGCATGAATGACATTATGTTGGATTCTCCAAGAAACAGACCCAGAGCTGGAAGATTGCATCTAGATGGTTTATTGGAGCACATGTAAGGGCGTAAAGGAAACAAGGTTGGGCAGAAGGAGAAATTAAACTGAAAACAGTTGTCACAGAAGTCTCAATTGATCACATGAGAAGTTCTGAAGCTGGAATGGCCCACCCAAACTGAGGGGAGGGGATGAGAGGTGGGTTCTGTAAATTCCCATACTAAAGAATCATTGGATGTGAGCTGCTGGGGTGGAGGGCTTATCACATTTGGCAAAGCAGTTCCTTCTCTCAAGGGCAACTCCTGGGGAAGAACTCCACTGTGAGCACTCCACAGGCCACAATCCTTAAAGTTAGGAAATTAATGTCTCCATCTGAAAGGTGATCTGGGGAGTGTACTGAATACTTTGCTTTTGATCTTGAGTATTTTATATGATTTTAGGGTAACATAATTTTAACTCCCTAATTATATTTTACTAGATTAATGCTTTTTAAAGCTTGTAAATTCTTACCACACACAAATAATATAAGGAGAGATGGTCTAGAACTATGCAAGGCCAAAGGGAAAATTCAACCTAGAATTATAAACTACAGGAAACTCAGAAGCACTTACACAACACACATGAATAATCAAGGACTGACTGTTAAGGAGTCATCAAGTGCCCTTGTGCTTGGAGTGTAGTCTCTTATTTAATGAGTAGCCAGAAACTCAGAGGTTTATAACAAGAGGAAAAGAGAGCTCTGTTCTTATCTGACATTCTTTAGAAGCTTGTGATAAAGTAGGAGCTCATAGTGAGAGTCTTTGCAGTTAAAAAAAAATTCAGATTTCTAAAGGGCATTATCAAGTGGTCTGGAGACCTCAGGTAATGGTCTGGAGGTTTCGATTGGCTTATTTAAATCTAGAAAGGTCCTGGAAGCAGTGGTCTGGAGGTTTCAATTGGCTTGGCTTATTTAAATCTAGAAAGGTCCTAGAAAGTTTGTGTCTCTGACAGTTGTATATGCTCCAAAATTTTAATTTTATTCTCTATACCATACTTGAGCAGGTGTGTGTGCGTGTGTGTGTACGTATGTGAGAAAGACAGACAGACAGACAGACAGAAAGGAAGACAGACCGTGATTAGGCAACGGCCAGCAACAAAGAGACTGAAGTAATATGTTAGGGAAGTAGAAGTTATAACACTGATGATTTCTGTTACAAAAAGAAAATATACATACACACACACAAAGAGCAGGGTACTCCACATGAAACCATGTAAACAACTAAACTAAATGACCAAAGAGAAAAAGATCAAATAGATTTCAAAATGAAAACTTAAATATCTGTGCACAATTAGTTATCTTCAATTCTACCAAGTGACATTAAAAGGAACCCAGGCAAAATATAATGTGGGCTCCCAGACCATTCATTCTTTAGACTAGAAATTATTTAATTAGTTTTTTAAAATAAATTGACTTGAATATGAGCTGAAAATAATTATCTAATTTTTTTAGCCAGGGGAGATGAACACAAAAAAAAGAAGAAAAATAAAAATATATACATGGTCAAACTTTAACAGTGAATTCATCTTAAATATTCCTATTTATATCACTTGAATCATTTTAATGGATTAGTATGTATATGGTATCATCAGTATCTAGTCTAAACCACTAGTTGATATTTGATTCTAAAGCTTAAAAAATGTGAGCATAACTAAGCAATAAATCATTCTATCATCAAATAACAATAATAATAATAATAATAATAATAATAATAATAATAATAATAATAATTTCTTTTGGTAGTAAAGTAACTTAGAACTTATTAAGTTGCCATAATTGTACACTTGGATTTGTCATGTTACTAAATTCTTCACTTAAAAATCTATTTATCATAATATTGTATATCAACTGTAATTGAGAAATAAAAAAACGATTAAAAATATATTTATCAATGCAGCAAATAATATTTAAATATATAAAAATGGCTATGTTGCTGAGGTATTCATTTTCACTCACCTTTTTCACTCATGCCTGTTATGTTGCAGACTTCACCAAGTACAGGGGTTAAAAGATGACTAAGAAACAACTCCTGTCCTCAAGAGATTTACAATTTGGTAGGGTAGATAGACATAAGTAGATACAATACAAATTACAGAAAATATACAAAAGAGAATAAGTCATTAAATGGAACACTTGTTGACTATCTGCCATGTCTCAAGTTCTAAGATTCATATAATAAAAATAAAACATGGTACATGTTCTCAGTGACCTGTTGGGAGGGGATGCTTGTCTTTGAGGAGGAAGGCCATATCTTCAGATTTGGAAGATGAGTGAAGATGTATATGTTTTATGTAAGTTTACAATTAATTATTACAATTATCCAAATGAAAGAGGAGGTTTCTATCTGATCATAGTGAGACAGTGAGTATTGACTTCCTTAAGCAATACTCAGACACTTGGGTATAGGAACTGAGAAGAGAAATTGTAAATACGTTGGCTGGAATAGTGCCATGAGGGTCGAGATGAAGAGCAAGTATAGGAGCTGAGGTTACTAGCAAGACAATAGCTCAACACTATAGATTTTTGTGTTCTTAATCATTGAACACCATAGATCATGGATTCTAAACAAGTTAATAAAGAGAGTGAAGGTGACAAAGAGTTGAGGAATTGGAAGAAAATCAATCAAGTAAATATAACTTTTTTTGAGGCTAATGAGTATGCTAGAGTGATGGAGTAAAAGCTGGAAAGATATGGCGTTATGGTTTGAGGGTGAGTTATTAAAGTTTGATGTCCCAAAAGAGAAAACTTCCAAATCATGACAAAGGTAACTGAAGTGAAAGTCAGTGGACTTGCAGAGATCAAAGAACTACAAAGGGCAAGGACATGAGAGAGGTCATCCATTTGGAATTGAAAGTAAACAGGATGATGGAACTTGGGGTGGAGAAGGAGGTAGTGGGCCAGCTGCCATCCTCAGTGGAAGGATGACCACTATACAGTAGCTCACTTGTCAGGGCTCTGGAAGATTGCATTGGTGGGTATATTTCCCCCATCTGAAGAATACAAGGATGCTAGTGAGAATTGCCTCTAGGAGGCCCAATTTTACCTTGGCTCCTGATTTTCCTGTGAGAAGGAACTGAGGTCTCTAGATGAACACTAAGGATAGATCATTTATCACTCAGTACAAGAGCAGGAAATTAGCAGTGTAACTTCAAAGATCTTTTTACTTTATTGTGTGTTTTGAGTGACAGGCTCTTGGTAGGTTTATTCAATAGGAAGCAAGATTGAAGTGGGGGAATGAGAAGATGGTAGTAGTGTTTTTCCTTTTTTTTCTGATTTTTCATGGCATTCCCAGCAGCATCTCTTTTATAGTTCCAATATCTGCCACTCAAACCAGGGCTGGAGAAGTTTGGGAAACAGATCTCAAAGCCAACAAGAGATTAACTAGGTACCTCTAGAGAAACTGAGGGAAGATACCCTTAGGAGTTGTCTGAAAACAGAGTATTCAGAGAGTAGATTTAATGACTCTTTAAATTTGGATAAGGAAAGATGATTAGAATAATAAGTTCTTGAATTGGCAGCTACACAAACCACTTGTGATCAGGAGGGGCTCTGGAGCCTATTTGCAGCCTCCAATGTTGCTCTGCATAAGGAAGTTGACCTCATTTACATTTGGAAATATATATGGTGTAGTTCTAATTATTAATGTCTAGTGAATGTTCTAAGGAAATACAAATATCTTCTCTAACTACTTACCTTCACTAATTTCTAAAGGAGTAAAATTCTATCTATAGTAAATGTGGAGAGGGACCCAAGGGACACTTATAACATTCAGTTGACTTTAGAAAAAAAATGAGAATTGACAGAGCCACTCTTTTCTGAAAACCAATGTCAGCAGCACAACTTTGACCAATAATAGCAAACCAGTGACAGTTGGTTGAAAAAGATATAAGAAGTAAAAACAGATCACGAGAGCACACAAGTTTTAGAAACAAAATATCTTAATCTTTTTATCTTTTATTCCCCTATTTAAAATTGATTTCTGTATCTTAAGCTAATGTTTTATAATTTTATTGATCATATTACATCTTGTCATAAAAAAACTAGCAAGACATTATAACATTTCTCTCCAATGTGACTATGAAACTGTGTACTGTGTAATAACTTGCAAGATATTCATCTATACCTAGAAGAAATGATCTATGGACATTTTGATGAAATACTTTATCCCAATTCCATGCTTGGCTGGTGGTATTTTACAGATTCATTTGCAAGTAGGTTTATTTTTTTTTTTACTTTTATTTCAAGGTGGTGGTGAGAAATTGGTAATTTATAACTTGATAATATCATACGTAGGTACTTCTTTGTCTTGGGATTCATATTTCTTGATCAAATTAGAACATTACTATTTGAGTCTCAGAATATATTTGCAAGTAGATATTTCTCTTCCTTTTAAAGAGTTCAAGGATTCTGGAGGCAGTTCTGATCAAGTCAGGAGATACTGCTTATTCCCATCAGGAGCCTACAAAGAGCAAGTTCATATTTTTATGCAAGAACTTTTAAAAGTGACTGAAGCAACTGCTAAAGCATCTGGGGTGTCTGGTGGTGTGAGCGGTCCTTTCTGAGAAATATTAAACATTAACTTTCTAAAAATACATGATTAGAGGAGAAATGAAATAAATTCATGTACTAGAGAGGTCTGACAAATAGCAAGTAAGTGACATATAGAAAGAAGCATTGTTCGCTTTTTATTTTTTCACTTGAGAAACTCTCTTTTTACATCCCTAACAACATCATTCTTCTTACTGTTTGAATATTGCATGATAGTGAAAAATTACAAGAAATAGAGTGATAGAAAGGTAGAAGAATGCTGGGAAGGGGCAGTAGTGTTAGATTTTCAGTGAACTAGAGAGGGAATTATCTCTCCTCCACTATTATCAGACTGCTTTGCATGATGTAGGCAATAGAGTTCTGAGGGAAAAAAATACTGTTTTGAGATCTAGTTTCTCTTCCATCCTTTAAGCAAAATTGTATCTGATGTAAGATAACACATAGGAAACAAAAAAAATTTTAAAAAGTATCACAGAACTACAAATATAATGCTTTTCCTACTGCCACCCCACTCCCATCACTACAAAAACTCCTACAAGTTACTAAAACCAGTTAACTTGGTCGATTTTTTGTCACTATACCAGCAAAATAGAAACATGGGGAGGTTGTTTGTTTGTTTGTTTTCAAAAAAGAGATATTTTTATTCACTTTTCTAGCAGTTGTACTTTCCTCACTCTAGCCAATAAGGTCCATCAAATTCATCAGCCACATATTTTTGGGCTCCTGCCTTGTGGGACATATGCAGTACTGCACTATGGGAGATGCAAAAAATGAAGAGAAATGGCCTCTGACGTGCAGAATCAACCAACCTTACTAGCTCAGTCTGGAGGATCTTTTATCATTTGATGAGTTCAGCATCCTTGAAGATTGAGCACAAATGCTCATTTTCCATCCCTTTCTATGAGTTCCCTAATGACATTTGTTTCCTTTCTGAATCTCTCCTACTTTCTGGAATAAGGAATTACAGAAGTAGAGAAAGGGAGTCGGAATAGGCTGGAGTGGCTAGGAGGTGCACCTGAAACAAGAAGACATTAAATATAGCCAAAATGAGTCAGCCAGAGTGGGACAAGTATGAAGGGTTAGGGAGGATGTTTTAGTGATGGGCTGAAAATGAAAGGTGCAGAGATATGGAATCAAAAATCTAGTCTATATTCTGGTTAAAACTCTTTAAAAATAAATTTATATAGGAACACAGTGGTGGTATAGATCAGTGGTTCCCAAATTTTAGAACAGCGTTGTCCAATAGAAATGTAATTCAACTCAAATATGTAATTTCAAATTTTCTAAGAGAAATATTTAAAAAGAAATAGGTAATATTTGTTTTAATAATATATTTTATTGACCAAAACTACCCAACATATTATCATTTCAACATGTGATTAATTTCAAATTTCATTCTATTGTTGTACTGCATCTTTGATACCCATTGTGTACTTGACATTATAGCTCATCTCAGTTTGAACTAGCCACATTTCAAATATTTAAATACCTAGTAATTACTATATTGGACTGCACAGCTTTTAAGCATGTCAGAATCATCTGGAAGAGTTGATAAAACAGATTGCTGGTCCTTACCTTCTGAGTTTCTGATTCAGTAGATCTGGGGTGGGGTTCAATAATTGACATTTTAACAAGTTCTCAGGTGATGCAGATACTACTGGTCTGGAACCATACTTTGAGAACCACTAGTTTAGATAAGTGGTACTCAAGCCTGGCTGCAAGTTACAAATACCTAATAGTTAAAAAGAAGGGAAAAAATTATTCTCCAGGTTGCACCAGGCTACTTACCAAAAACTCTAGAGGTTAGACCCAGGCATTGCTTTTCTAAAAGTTTTTCTAAGAGATTTTAATTATCAGCCCAGTTAGAGAACATATAGAGGTGGGAGGAGAAAAGAAACTAGAAATATGTTTTAATAGATAAAGGAGGGCTAAATTAAAAAAAAAAAGACAAAGAAAAATAGACTAAATCTTGTAAGTAACAGGGAGTTTCAGTAGATTTTTTAAACAAAGCAGTAATATATAATGAAAACATTATTATGCCAAGTTGCTTGCACTGTAGCAGAAAGACCTATAGCAGAAAGGGTTAAAAGAAGGTTTAAAATGGTTCAAGAGCTTGATGAGATTGGGGCAATGGAGGAGGGGTGAGGGGTGTGGGGAGGAGAGAGTCTTACATACTTTGCTTAGTTATGTAACTATTCTACAGAATGTTAGAATGAAAGGTATGAACTATATATTAATGGGCAAACTGTTGTTTAGGTCAGCAGAGAACGATAAACCAGCAGTCACACACTAAAATGTCTACAAAGGTCATGTGAGAAAAGTAACGAAATGAAGCGGGGGTCGGGGAGGAAAACCACTAGGATTAAATTCATATGCACACATTGTGTGAATAATGAAAGTTGATTCCTAGAGGGGTGGCCTCCTCCAGACATTACCTGTTATTTGTCTTTCATTCTTGTCCCCTCTAAACTTTGTTTTTCCCTCAGGCTAGGCTTGGCACTCTCTTCAGACTCCTAGTGTCTAGGGCAGTAGAGTCTTTTCTTGTCTGAGCCTCTGGCTTAACTTTGTGAAAATGAATTATCAAAGGTACTTGAAGTCAGCTGAAACTAACAACACAAGCCAGCTGAAAGTCAGCAGTTCCTGGAGAAACAGTCCCCAGTTTGGAATGACTGAAGACAGGGGTGTATGTGGGTGGGTGAACAAGCATAACTGCATAATGAAAATAAGATTTCACAACCTGAAACCACATTCTCTATCAAAGGCCACAGACACATACGCTATGGGAATAGAGATGGACTATTGCCAACATGCCACAGAATTTAGATAGTGTATAATAGCAACAAGGAAAAGCCACAGTAATGAATCACCTTCCCGTATCACCTCATACATGGAATTTAACTAACCGAAGTTGAATATATGCTTAAATGCAATGAGTAATAATTATAGGTATTGGCCAACACATGTTTAAATCAGTTATTTCATGTAGATTTTAATTTATATTCTTACTTCCTTCTAATTTCAGGCTGATTCTTGCCTATGTAAGAGTTTGGGTAGAGTCTTTAAAACCTATTAATAAGAACCTTGATAGGTTTATTAATAAGATTTTAAGATTAAACTGCCATTACTAACTCCTGGGTTCCTTATTCTCCATCTGGGATTTTTTCTGTTCTCTTGGCATCTCCCTTGTCTCATCTATATTCTTAAAATTTTCCCACTAAGCCCATTAACAAATTGCCAAACCACATTGGCAATTAAATTGCATCTTAGAGCCTAAACTTTATTCTGAAGAGCCTCCTTTCTTTTCACAACATGCCCTCTAAAATTGCTGGCATGAATCTTGCTCTGGGCCAGAGAAACTATTTTCCTGAAAGGAATTTACCACACTCCCGAAAACATGATCAGTGTGGTACAGAAGATTGCCACGTTTATCCAGGAAATCTTCATACTGTCTTTTGTAATGTCTCAACTCATATTGGTGTTTATGTATAAATTCAAAATCACTTTTGACTTCTAGGGGAAGGATTTATTTTGAAACCAATTAATCTCAGTTCAACATTCTGGATCCTCCTACTCTCCATTGTCCCATTAGCTCTTAGTTTATTTCTTCCATCTGTTTCTACTTGTCCTACTTTGGATAGTGATTGAGAATATTCAGTCACTATAGTGTAGAAAGTAAATTCTTTTCCTTCCTAGGCATTAAATCTCAAACTAAAACAAGAGGACATGAGATATTAATTTTCACTCCCAATTCAATTTTTCAAAGTTAAATATTATATGAATGTAAAGCTTCAAATACACAGATAATGAATGAATTTAAATGACATTAATAAAAATATTTCATCAGGCTCTTGCCAAGACGGAAGTGAAAGAGATTATTCACACTGTAAAGTTAATTAAACTAAAAGAATTTTTAAAAAAATTTCTTTCTGAGAACTGCAAAAAGGAGTCAGATCTAGTCTAAGGACTTCTTCAGATGTTTAAGCCTTGTTATAATTAAAATAATTTTAGGGTCCTAGTGCAATGCAACTCAGCAAATATTTCACAGAATAAGGGGGGCTTCATTGAATTTATTTGATGTGCTGTGCTTTTCATGCTCAGAAAATGCTTTCATCTGAACTTGACTTTCTGGAAAAGAACTGCTCTTGCTAGTACTCTGAGTAGGTGTTGGAACATTCATTTTGGGTAAACTCTTTACAGTGTAATCTGTCAGAAAATAGCTACAGATACAATATCCCTACTCTTATGTAATTAGTATTTTTTGGAGCCTCCCAAGAGGTCTCTTGCATGGATCAGCACTTAAGAATATTAAGCATAAAATATAAAAGTCTTAAGCACTCACTGGCCTATAAGTACTTTACTTGGTTAAGCAAATCTTTTGTATTCAACAGCTAATTCTCAACTGGATCTTAATTCTTTTCAAATGAACTAGCTCCCTACTTAGATCTCATGCAGATCACAGCTTGATTGTGAACCTACGCAGCAAAATTAAGCTATACAGACTTAAGCTCTACAACGTCAGTCCACAATGTGGTGCTATCAGAAAGGCCTTAACTTGCACTGCAGTGTGAAATGAAGCCTAAAGTCTTTGGTGGAGCCACACTGGTGAATTATTGTTCAAATTTGGGCTGATCTGTTAAAAAAAAAAAAAAAAAAGGAAACAAACTATTGAGTGAATTTTGATTCAAAGTCTAGAGAACTGTTAATAACAGGAAAAGTCTACATCCAAAGCCTAACTATAAAAGCATAACCTTTAGGAATCCAAACACAAAGGAAAATTATAAAAGATATCTTGTTAATTTTTCAATATTTTTACCAGTCCTATAATGAAAAATCTATAATATTAGTTATTGAGAAAGGAAAATAAGCCAGGCTACAGCAATTTTTTAACTTACTAACCTCCAGTCATATGAGCAAACTGATTTTTATCACTAGGCTTGAAAGCAACATCTATATTTATTTATCTCTGCTAAATATTGTTGGTATCTAGCAAAATGTCTAGTGCATAATAGATGCTCAGTAAACATTTGTTGTAAAGCATTTAACTTCAACAAATATACAGAGATGACATTATATGATCTATTCAGAGTTAATGGAGAGTTATAAAAGAATATCTCCATGACTTTGAAGTCAGTTTGTGCCCACTCAATGCTTGAATAAGCTATTTATGAAAGAATTAAATATGAGCATGGAGAAGAAAAACAGTCTTAAACTGGGGCTGTGATTTGACTATGAAAAAAATTAGTTTTTCATAAAACTGAGAAAAGTAGCAAGCTGTATGTGGCATGTAAGTACTGCTAAACAATTTATGTTAAACTCTAAGTTTTTACTATCCTAACATTACCAATTGGCCTAAAATTTAAGCCTTTGCTTCAAAATATTCTTTTTGTATCTGTGCTATTAGAAACTGACTAGTAGTTTTTATTTAAATGGACACAGCCATAATTTAAAATACAGTAATGTAATACATAGTTAATGTAGAACATTTGGAATATATAGGAATCTTTGAAAAATCTTCTAAATCATCTTTATTCTTTTACATGCAAGAAAAACAAGCATTTTAGTTATTCTCTAATTTATTTTTAAATACATAGAAACTACCCTCAAGGACAAGGCTAACTAGATCAGGAACCCCTAATGGGAAGCTTTCTCACATAGATCTTTCAAAGATCTCACTCTTACATATTGACAGCCAAAAATACATAGAAAAAAGAATGCAAGTAAACATGTGTTAAAAGCACTTCTGACAGAGGAAAATAGAATTGTTATGGTATATATTTTATACTATTTGAATTATTTAAATGATGTGTTTGTGTTGCTTGTTAGAGAAAACATTTAAAAAGTTAAACAGTAATTTAAAATGAGGGTTTTTTCACCTAAAAATATTAAAGTATTATATAACCTATTATAAATTTTTCTTTGTTTTTACTGCTAGAATATCAAAAGCTTATTTTACATTCAATTGTAGTAGCTAACCTACACTGAAATCTCAGTTTTGTTGTTTTTTTTTTTATATGATTATCTCTTTTCATTTCCTACTCACCTGTCATCTTTATGTTAATTTTGGCACTTTTTATATTTTTTTATGGTAATTTGCTTCAGTAATTTTTTGTTTCTTTTTTCAAATTTTTGCTTTGAGAAATAGATGAAATATAAATTAATTATTATTAAAATACAAAACAATGAAAAAATTAAAAAATTATCATACCTATCAAAAATCAGATCAACCAAACTGTATGATATTTAAGACTTCATGAAGAAAGTTGCACAGACTACTGTGGCCTGTTTCCCCAGAGGACTTTAACTCCAAAATTAAAATTCTATTTCACCAATATCAGTAAACGACATTTACAGGCAATTGTCCCACCTGCTTTTTCAGAATTTCTTTCTTCTGCAATATTCTGCCCTCTATACACTCCCTCCATTCAGACTGTCTCACATGAGCTGAGAAGCCAGCCAACATATGGCAATTTCCTTTCCTGTTCTCCCTTTTTTTGGAGATATGTTTCCCTTTACTGAGAAGACTGAAAGCACCCCCACACTCCCCAGCACCTGCAGTCGTGTTCCTCCAGGAACTGATTCCGTACACGGGCACTCAACATTGCCACTTCTGTTCCACCAGGTACTCTTTTTTGTTAGCTCATTTTTGATAATCTCCCCCATTCCTCCTAGGCACTACGGCTTCCTTTGATGGGTATACCTCTTCCCCTAGAAAAATCCTTCTCCCTCTCCACTGCCAGGCATAGCTGCCATCTCCACTGGGCTGACCAGCCATTTCTTGTGTCCATCAATTCAAGTCCTGCTTACCCGCTGAGTCCTCTGTGTTCATTGCTGTGCTGTGTTCTGTGGTGAACACTAAAGAGGACCCCTTTCTCACTTGGAATTGCAATCTGCTAGAGAGGTAGCAAAGTAATACGCTTGTGACCTGATAACTTGAGCAATTTATAGGAACACAGTATTTTCTCCTTTTAATTAGAGAGTTTCTCCTCTGGGAAATTTAGATATGAATAAAGAATGGAGTGATCAGAATGTGGATGCAGCGGGAAATAAAACTGTGTTCTATTCAGACCTCTCAGTCTTTCCTTATCCCCACTTACATCTAAGGATTGGTTATTCATTTCAGTTGTTGCCTGAAACCCTCTTCCTGGAGAATCAATTCTCTTCCAGAAGATGCTTCACTGTCTCATGCAAATCAGCTTCAGTTTCCCAGACACTACTAGACCTGTAAGAATTTCAAAGGTGCTTAGGCTCAAACTGAAAACTCCACTAGAAGTATGAACAAATGATTTGAATAAATAAGGAGCAATACCATATCCTTGAGTGGGAAACTAAATATTATTTACAAGATTTTTTTCTAGATTAAAAAATGGCTTTACCCCATCAGTCAAGTATCACTAGCTATGGGAACACAAAATAAACTTTTAGGACATTTAATATGACTCTAATCTCTATACTGCTCATCATGAAAATTCATGGTCAAGACCAAACTTTTCAGCTTGAGCCTAAGCCAGGTACATCTCTGAAACTTTGACAGTTTGGTAGTGTGTTTTGATCATCTTCCCAAGAAAGATTTAGCCCATAATTATAATTAAATCAGATAAATGGAGGGAAAATATTTTCTTTATTAATAAACTTACTTGTCATTTGCTTTGACTCATAAACTTATTTATGACTAAATAAATATATATTTTTTATAGTTATTGGTTATGTAATTAATTATTGGTCACTAAGATCTCTGTGATTATCAATAAAGATAATTTAATTGAATTCTATCATTAAGGTGATGCATTTAATTTATACACATGGCATTGACATTTTTTGTATTTTAAACAGATGACCCTTCAGAGAGCAGTTTCCTGGAATCTGTTTATTTACTTATGATATAATTGATATATAATGTTGTATTAGTTTTAGGTGTGCAACATAATGATTTGATATGTGTATCCTGAAATTTATTAATTTATCCCACTTCCTTCTTGTTTTCTATGGTGCCTCTTATAAGATCAGTTCAACGATAGCCACCAGCAAAAGACTAAAAAGCCAACCCATCAAGAAAGGAAAGTGAGTGGATAGTATTCTGACTTTGGAAAGAATTTTTAATAATCATCAAATTCAAAAGTCAAAGAAGGAATAATATTCCAGTGAAATGAAACTTGCTTTGGCTTAATTGAAAGCCTCAGGGTAAACTTTTATTTACATGTTTTTGGAAATACTTTAAACTGAATAGAACTCAAAAACATTACCAAGCTAATTAAAGTGTTTTAAAATGCCAAGGAGGGGATATAATGGTCTCATAAGTTTTTTATATATGAGTGGTTTATCTTTTCTAATAATTCTTTGGAAAATATGCTCAATTTTTCAGGGTAAGAAAATGCCATTATCAAGAGAAATAGTGGCTAAGTTTTATGTTTTAAAAAAAGGAAGGAGTCTAATTGACTGCAGAATAAAAGATAACACGCATAACCTTTTAAAAAATTATCAAAAGCATTATCCTTGATGTTAGCCTGACATTTCTTCCTTTGATTAGTCATGAACTTATATAGCATTTTTTTTCAAAGGCACCAAAGAACTTGCCTTAAAAAAATATGTTAATATCCCATTATCTTTATAAGGATGAAGGTGGAAAGGACTTGTGTTCTTGCTAAGTTCTGAAAAGACTGGCTGTCTGAAAAAAAAAAAACTAACAATTCACCTGTGACTCACCCTCTCAGCTATCTACATTCTCTTCCCTTCTCACACCCACCTCATGGAAATGGATGGTCTCCCCTACCCACTTCAGTGCCCTTTAACAGGCCACAGCAAAATACCAAGTCCATGTACAAGGGCCACTGCCAATCAGGCATTTTGGCTTGTAACTTTACTACCCATGGAATCCAAAGAACCTCTTCTTAGTCAGAAACAAGGAGTCTCAAGGCATAGTGGTTCTTTCTTTTATTTCTCCATTTATTTAACTAAGATCTCTAATTACTACTATGTGTAAGGCTCTGATGTTTATTAACAATACAATATTGTTGTTATTTGTAAATGTCGGAAAATCAATACTAAACGAGATCCTTTTGAAGTTAACATTCTATCTAGGAAGGTAGGTATTAACTAATTAATTACAAATTTTTTAAATAAAATTGTGAAATATACTATGAAGTGGAACTAGTGGGTGCTATAAAAGCATGGAATAGGTAAATCTGACTGGAGGATTAGAGATGGATTCCTTGAAGCAAAGACATTTGATTTGGACTCTGAAATGTCAGTAAGAATTAACTAGGTCAAAATAGAAGAGCATTCTAGGTAGAAAGAGTCTACGTATTGCCTCAAGATCCTAAAATGGAAAAACAATATTGATTTTTGTTGTATTGAGGAAGACCAAGAATATAATGTATGTAAGTTAGACCACATGAAAGTGCTTCATAAAAGTTAAAACCCATAACTAAGGTTATGATTACTTTTACTGGTGATTACTATTGTTATTGTCTGAAATTAATGAAAAATCAGGGCTATATTTTTCTCTCATTACCTTTAAGCAGTAAGTTAGATCACCCTTTTCTACTTCTTAGTAATATTGTAAACAGATATGGTAGTTGTTTAGAAAATTACAGTTTTAAGAGTAGTCACCCATCTAAAAATCTATATTAAATCAAAATTTTAATACCATATCTGATTCTGTATCTACCCCCTAAAAGACATCCCTCCTCTCTTATCAGCTTAGGCCATATCTATGGCTTGAGAAGTTTTGTTGATCTTTTATTCCTCCTCTCCTTTTTGACCTGGTTCTGGTACCCCCAAGGTCATGGGCATGGGAGAGAAGGAGAATGAGGATAGTTAGTGGAAGCAAGTTAAAGGAAAAGATCAAGGTCTTACTTGCCTCGTGTTATATCTATCGCTGTTCTGAGTTATGTTGGGTACTAAACACAGGCTCTTTCCTATAGAATATTTGAGGACCTCTGCCATTCCTTGACACAAGTGATGATGACCTTTCCTTCTGACCTCTCAGCACCCTCTCAGCTCTGCAACTCCACTCTCATGCTATTGGTTGGCCCACAAATTCTTTCAGCTAAGATTTTTATACTTCATAAAAAGTCTTTAATGGGCCAGCCAAGATGGCCCAAGTGGCCATTTTTCACTAGAATGACTTGCCCCATGGAAATTTGCATCTATGCTGCTAATATCAAAACTGACTTCTTTGTCCTCCTTCTGTAGTACATAGCTCTAACTGGTCTCAAACTTCAAAATTCCCCAGGCCAGATCCAGACTCCAGTCTCTGTGTTAATATACCTCCCCAAATGCGCTAACCCTCAGAAAAGGTAGTATAAGGCAGGACAATGTATTTCTGCAGTTTAATAAATATCAAGCTGAGAAATACAATTTCAGTCTCTTTTTAAAAATAACAAAAACCAGCACCAACAAAAAGAAATAACATCAATTATAAAAATCTTTTTATAAAGCTCTTCATTTTGTCTTAAGAAAGAATATGACACAACAAACCGTTTTTCCTTGTTTCTCATGTTCTCTTATATAAGCTATTTGAAATAATGAACACAAAACTGCATATCTTTTAGTGAAACTTGCATCAAAGTGTCACTCTTTAAAATATGTTATTTGTCACTCATTAGGCTCATCTGGAGCCTTCAGCTGAAATTCTGAGACAATGGGAAAAGTACCATTTTACATTCTGGTTTTCGTTGTTATTGTTGTTATTATCATCATCGTTGTTTTTATTGCTATAATTATGTTTTTTGTTTAAGGAACACTAAGGCACAAATATTGTGAAAATACAATCTTTCCCCATTAGAGCTAGAACAGTGGATGTTGTCCATATGTCTCTTTAGAACTGAAGGAATTATAACCCTTGCCTCTGGCAGTACTTCCAGCAGAAAGCCTTAGTTACCAACCTCCTTTAGGAAATGTATTGACTGAAGACTGACGTGAGTCACCACATCCAAAGTCACATGACCTTCCTCATCTGGGCAGTCTTTGTTGAGAATAACAAAACATTTGAAGTGTACAAATTAGCTGATGAATAAAAAAGTGTGTGTGTGTGTGTGTGTGTGTGTGTGTGTGTGCATGCGCACACCTTTAAATTTATGGAAGGACTTAGAATACAAATAAATGTAGGTTTTCAACAAATTTGATCCACAGTAGAGTCAAATATTTTTAGTCTGTTCTATTTCCATAGGTAACTGTGTTCAAGGTATGGTGTATATGTTTAACAACTTATGATCTCAATAGTTATAGTTTTGAAATTTAACAAATATATTAAATTTTAATAAACTTTTATTGAATTCTTACTTTGTACCAAGCCTTAAGCTAGTAAGCATTATGGGTAATACTGTATCATGAAATAGTGAAGGTACTTTCAAGAATCTATCAATTAAGTTGAAAAAAACAAATGTTCAGAATAGTGTGAATGAGGAGAGGATTGCTTCCATCTGAATAAGAGAATATTTCTCAAGAATATTTCACTTATATATCCATAAAAAATATCCACAAACTTGAAATACCACTACCTCATTGTTACATATCCTTTTAAAATCATTTTTAATGTGAATATGGCTGACTTTTGAAATTTTGTAGCTATAGTAAACATGCTATTATGCATTTTGCTTTTTTATATTTAAATGATGATTAATTTTCAATATATTAGGATATTCCATATTTTATGATGTTTAAATGACAACATAGTATCTGCTATTATTTATAGAGCACTCAGTTTATACAAACAGTTCACAATTCTTCAGATCTGATTTATTTCCAAATTTTCACTGTTGAAGTTTTCTGCCTTCAAAAGTATGTGTATGCGTCTGTATGTATGTTCTCATTTTGAGTTGTTTTTCTGAGTGCATATTTAAAAATAAACATTTATTTTAAAGTAGATTCAGATGAACAGAAAAATGATAATGACATGATTCATCTCATATGCATGTACACCTTTTCTCACTTCAGGGGACCCTAGAATGAGAATACGATCTGGGTATGGTGACCTTTTTATTCTGGAATCTGTTTCCTCCAGAGATAGTGAAATTGCTAGAATTCTGAGTAAGTACCTCAAGCTTTGATATGCTACACTTGAGGCCTGAGTCTTCAATCTCATCCAGATGAGTTTTTCTTGTATATGTTTTAAATGAATATATTTGTTCAAATAAATAAAATTGATGGTAAAATAAATACAAAAATAAAGTAGTATTAGCATTTACTGCCAGTCTACTAAATGTCACACACTGTATTAAACGCATTGTCTGTATTAAATCATTTGATCCCAACAATACAAATAAAATAAAGGTATTATGATACTACTTTATAAAGAAAAGAGCTCAAAGTATCTGTCTAGTGGCTGTAAAATAAAGAAGTTAAGAAGTTCCTTGAGTTTGTTTAGCTGCAAAGTATACCAGATACCCATCCCAAACTAAGTACAATTTAAAACTGGGGCATAGTCTCTAATTGTATTTCATAATTTGTTAAACATATACACCATACCTTGAACACAGTTACCTATGGAAATAGAACAGACTAAAAATATTTTACTCTACTGTGGATAAAATTTGTTGAAAATCTACATTTATTTGTATCCTAAGACCTCCCATAAATTTAAAGGAGTGCGCATGCACACACACACACACACACACACACACACACACACACACACTTTTTTATTCATCAGCTAATTTGTATACTTCAAATGTTTTGTTATTCTCGACAAAGACTGATCTGGTCATAAATATTTTATGAAACTTTCATGTATTGTAGCAGAGTTTAATTTTCATATGTTTTAGAATTCAACTGGAACAAAGTATTGTGATATTTGGGCTTTATATTTACAAAAGCCATATATTGATTTATCTACATTGAAATAGACTTTTTAATATTTTCTAAGACTGCCTTTGCAATCTATGGAATAACTAAGGACCTATATGGAAAACAATATTTTGTTCCTTTCATGTCTTTGAGTCTATTAGTTTTTCTAAATTTCATATGTGGAAAACATGCATATGTTCTCCTGGGATTTTATTTTTAAACTCTTTCATTTTGCTTTTTAGCATTTATTTTTTTATTGAAGGTAAATCTTGGTTACTAAAAACTGCAATTAAAGGAGTGAAAAGTCTTCGGTATGATCACAGGAAGAAAAACCATGTTCCATAATTGATTATGAAGCCCTAGATCTGTCTTCTTAGGAGATGGATACAAAATAATTTTAAAAGGTGAACAAAATACAAAAGCTAGAATTGGTCTGATATAGCATGTATGCAGAATTTTCTTGACACACATGTAATTCTTATAAAGCTATAACCCCTAAATACAATCCAGGGGCAGCATTCCTCATATAGACTCTGAACATAATCTTCATTCAGGTCTCTTTCTACTTCTAAGGAGATACAAACACTAGGACCTTACCAACTGTTATTAATGTAGGGAATCCCAAATTCTCCAGAGCCTCCTCTCCTTTTAAGCAGTATTTTCTCACCTACACCTCAGTCTTCCTTCCCAACCTCAACCATGAAATGCACAGTTTCTCACAATATACTCAGGTCACTTCCTGACTCCCTGGTGCTCAGCACCTAAAGAAAGACATTTCTTCTGTTCTAAATGCCTTTCTCTTTGGATCATGTCCATTCAGGAAGTTTTGGTCTTTCTTCAGAGGAGCAGAGAAGAGACAAACTGAGTAGGCCAAATGTCTCTGTCCCTTCCCGCAGTACAGAGTAGATGATAGACCTTCCTGTGCAGAGTAACGATGGTGTGCAGCACAGGAATTTAAATACTTGGTCTTGGTTTGGGAAGGAAATTCTTTCATTTCCTTGCCTTTCTCCTCTGCCCAGCCAGGGTCTGGTCAGAAATAATAGAAGTTTCTTTCCTTTTGACAGTCAAATGAGATAATGCAACCTCTGAGTGTTGTTTTTGAGTTTAAAATTCAGCTCAGTTTTTCACATATTCATAGATTCACATTAGCAAGGCACTTCTAATGGGCATATTCCATACTGTGGGATCTAGGTTCCAAAAATGGCCCTCCCACACTTCCCTCCTCATATGATTACAACTTCACTCCTCTTCCCTTGAAACAAGACTGGCTTTGTGACTGGCTTTGACAAATAAATGGCAGAAGTGACTTTCTGAGACTTTTGAGTCCATATCTTAAGAGTACTGGTAACTTCTTCTTCTTGGCTCTTGGAGTGCTTCTTCTTGAGACCTAGTTGCCATGCTAAAAGGAAGCCTGAACATCCACAAAGAGAGTTCCATATATTAGAGAATCAAGGTTTCTGCCATCTACAGCTCAGCTTCCAGGTGGTGGCCAACACCAATTATCATTCATATAGTATGGACATCCCAGTACCCCATCAACTCCATATAAAGTACAATTTCAGAGAATCCTGAAAATGAGAAATAGTTATTGTTTAGCTACTGAATTTGTTTATGTAGCAATCAAGAGCTGGAACATATGCTTTACAATTTGTCACAATCTATAACAGAATCTCACATGATTTCATATTCTAAAAAGTTCTGACTAGAAAGAATAGGAAATATATAACTTTAAGCTAATGAAAAAGCCTAAAATATCATCCAATAATCTGAGAGATTTTGCTCATATATACCAGCAAATAAATAAAAATATATTCTTACAAAAATGAGATCATGCTTTAAATACCTGATACATTTGTAGCCTAATTTTATAAAACATATTTCCATGTCAAAAATCATAAATCTTTATTATCATCTGTATATGTTGCAGAGTATTCTACTGTGTGAATGAACCATATTTAATAACTTATTTCTGGTTCTGTAGGCTTTTTCCAAATTTTCATTGTTGTAAACATAATGACAACATAATAAATTATATAATCTTGAAAATCTACCTTCCTATTTTCTTGAAAATTAATGAGTGAAAGACCATAAATATTTTTAAGCTTTTGGATATAAATTTCAAATTGTCCTTCAAAGAAATTGTAAAAATTTATACCCTCAATAGCAGTATATGGAGGTCCTATTTTCTTGCTTGGCATATTTCTGTGACATACATTAATGTGTAAATACATGATTATTTATTATTTTTATCTAAAATGAGAGTGAAGCATCACCATTCTTTCAACCTCCCATTCAAGTTGACATCCAGGAATTATAAATTGCTTGGGTTTGCTCAAATATGAGTCGATTGTCTTAAATATGTGCCATTCAAATTACTTCTCAAGATGAAGACAATCCCCAAAGCTCCATTATTTGCAGAGTCTGTTTGAATCTTCTTGTCAATATCCAGACAGTATTCAAAAGAGCATGTGGTTCTGAACTGATGCTTGCAAGATGTCTTAGAAGTGTCAGTTACAGTATACCTTCTTCCTTTGATCTGCAGAATTCCTAAAGTGGTTTTGGCACGACATGTATCCTCTTGTGGTGTGGATACCTGAACATTGTCGTGAGAATTTTTTGTTCTTGTTTTATTTTATGCTTTCATTAATTTTTTTATAGTTGTCATGAGAATTTCTGAAGACAAAACTAAAAGAGCATAAAGCATAGAGTAGTTTGCTAATATGCATTTCATCCACACGCTGGGCTTGAATACATCTGTAATATCAGTTGATGTTCTAATAATTAATTATACTTGTATTTTCTTATTTTTACCATTTTTTTCAGAATTTTCTACGGATCTCCTTACCAGTGCATAAAAGTATCCCTGAGCATGTTTATTTTTGTAAAGTGTTCTTTAAAAAAAAAATTTTTTTTCTTTTCAACTCTGGGATTTCACCAGTTTGGATTTTTCTGGTATGACTGTTGAGGCCTCTCCACCACACTGGGAAAACAAAATAGAAATTTAAAATGAACTTTGTTGAAAGGTCAGCACACACTAATAAAGAAAGTAGGACAAGCAGGCAAGTTAAAAAAAGAAAAAAAGATAAAATACCCTAAATTTTATGTTAGTTCTTTGCATTTTCTTCCTTAACAAAATAAGACAAATTATTAAAATAAAACCACATAGAATGAATGCAATATTATGGCCTTTTGTTAATTAAGAAGTGAAACATTGATCGCACAGAGCACTCTGGTCACAAGGAGGGAAGAATAAGGAACTAGAGTTGCCTTTTTTTGTCTTTGTTATTCCCCTACCATGTGAGGGAAAATGGGCAAAACAAGGTAGAAAAAGACAAACCCTCAGCCACAGAATCCAAAATCTTTTAGAAAGTCAAGATGATGTACAGCTAATTTTATCTGTCTTCAAACCTTTCCACAAAAAAACCCACACAGATCTCTAAGCAATTTCATTCTTAATGTAGAGATGGAGAAGCTAAAACACTGTCAAAAAATTCAATTAATCAGAGGCAGAAGATTACAGAATCCTGTTTTTATTTTCTCCTCCACAGATCTCGGATAATTTGAAGTCTGGAATTCCTCTTCTTTCCTGAGAAATGTAAGGACGTATAGAGGATCTGTAGGAATATTTGTGCCAACCCGAGTAATCAGTTTAAAAGAAACAATCATCTGAAAGGGCGTGATTGAATTTCTTTTTTAAATTGAAGATATTGTTTCTATTTTTGTGTTTCTTTTGTTTGTGTAAATTTTTATGATTTCCCCCACCCCAATTTTTTTTATCTTACCTTAGGTGCATGGAAGCAAGCACATATAAATTGAGATTCCTTAGAAAATGTACTTTAAAAATATGTATTAAAGTAATTTTTCATAGTCCCCAGAGCCCTTCATAATCTGCCCCTGACTAGTTCTCTGAACTCATCTCCTCCTACTCATATAGTCTTTGATCCTTCAATACTCCAAGTGCATTCCTACTTTAGGCTTAAAAGTTCTGTTCTCTCTGCCTGGAGGATCTCTCTCCAGTTGTTCACAAAGCTGTCTCCTTCTTGCCGTTTAAATTTGAGAACAAATGTTCTTTTTTCAACAAATTTTCCCTTTCATTTCTGGACAAATTATAATTTTCAGAAAGTTAAAATCAACAGTCTCATACTAATGCTAAATGAATATTTTTAACTCATTAATAGAACAAGAAAGATAGTAAAGCTTTTCCCAAGGAGAATTTGAGAGGATTACTGGAATAAATTTGCTTTGTTATAGATAAAACTGGTATAACTTATAGGATAATAAACCATGAAATTTAGTATTGTCTTCTCTTCCAGATAGAAGCCATAGGTGTCTCAACTGGACAATAATCTTCATGTTAATAATCAGTTTTGCAGAGTCTATACCCTAATCACTAGTAAATACTAAGACAAACAAAGCTATATCCCCTAGAGAATGAAATAACTCTTGGGTGCCTCTCATAGACAATGATCCAGTATAAAATTTAAAGACATACAGTATAATTTGTATAATTTTTTCTTAAGAAAGGATAAGGAAGACTCGCATCTCCTGGCACTCTCCTTTACATCACCCTCTTTTGTTTTTTTTTTTTTTTATCTTTCATTGCACTCATTACTATTTGAAACCATCATCTCATTCTTTTTTGTTTGATTTCTTTATTGCCTGTCTCTCCACTACTACATAAGTTACCGAAGAGCAGAGTAGTTTTCTTTCTTGTCCTATACCCTGAGCCCTCGAAACAATGTCTGATATATGGTAGGTACTCAATAAATATTTGTTGTATGATACAGCATCCAACAATAATTTAGTGGAAGTGTCTAATGCATAGAAATTAGAAAGCAGAGGAAACTGAGTATATGGTTAGAAAGTGAAAGCAGTCACAAATGAGGAAAGCAGAAAACTTGAAGGCAATATAGAGCTGAATAATAAACTAAAGTGTTTCAGGACTGTCAAGATGGTAAACTCCACAGAAAACTATTGTAAGTTCCAAATGTTGAAAATATAACAAATACTCCAGAAATATTTATGGCCAAATTTTATGCATGGCATTGAGGGAGATGTATACAGTATATTTTAATGTTTATGTTACAGAATTTGTATTATGGTGTGCTTAAGAGGCAATTGTAGGTGAAAATCTAAATGGAAACTTGACATTTACTTAAAACAAAACAGAATAGTAGTCTCTCCTTTTTTATTATGTTCTTATCGTTCCAATTAATTCACAGATATCTGAAAATAGACTGGGAAAAAGGGAGGATTTTATAAAATATAAAATTCTTAAAGAATTTTTTCAGCTTTCCTCCCAAAACAAAAGTAAGCAAAGTACAAGGAAATATTAGATTGATAAGCATGTTTGAAGCTGGATGGATAAATAAAAAGTAAATGCATTTATCCCATTCAAAATTCTTAACAATTTAACAATTATGTGTGCCTGTATAGAAATTAGCAAGAAGCATGATAGTGTTAATTACTTCATTTCTGCTTAGTTTTATAATCATTAAAAACTGTTAAACTGTATTTAACTCATCTGGAATTGTGTGGCTGACACTGAGTTTATAGGAAGAAGAATAACAACACAATGTAAAATTGCTGCCACAACAGAAGAATTTCATTTCCTTCCATGTAATCATGATAAATATTTTTTGCTAATATTTGTCAATATTAAGCTTGTCAACTGAACTTTTATTTCCAATAAAAGGAAAATACAGAAATTCCCAAGCCCATTAGTAATCATTTCTCTTGTGGTGCTTATTTATTAACATGACAATTCTGTGAGTAATGGTTAGTTTACTTTTGAGGAAATAAACAGCTTTTTATAGACTCTCACAAACAATCATCAACAAGTTTAAAAAAAAAGCAAGTTGCAAATAAATTACACCAGTATGATTTTTATATAAAGTTTGAAGATATGTAAAAATAAACATTATTTCAAAGAGGTATTATATAGGTAATAAAATTACTAAGGAAATCAAAAATTTTTATCACGGAATTCAAGATAATTGACACCTCTGTTCAGAAGGGAGGATTGTGATAATCATGGGGTTCAAATATACTAAAAATGTTTTAGTTCTTAAGCTGATTTATGGGAGCATGGGTGTTACTCATGCTACTCTTTACATTATATGTTATATATGTATAATATATATTCATAACTTTAAAAAATGACTTATTTTTTCCAGTGTTTTGTTTCCACAGTATGGTACACTAACAATCCTAAAATTCTTCACTATAGAGTTTAAAATGTCACACAGAATGTTTTGAAATTAATGGACTGGTATTTGAAAAGGTTCGGGCTATCCCTTGCAGCCAGCAGCAAAATAGAAGCAGAAAATCCCAGCAGGTATGAGGAACTGAGAGCGCAGCCTAACCCGAGGGCATCATGGGATTCCTGCAAGCAGCCTGGAGCCTCAGACACTTGTGCAGAGCAGGATAAAATACCTAAATTCTTTTTGCTAGTACTATGCATGTGAAAACTGGACGATCTATTAAAAAAAAAAAAAAAACTTTTAGCGGTAGTAGACCAAAAAGAAAAATGTCTGATCTCTGCATTATGTTGACAGGGTAAAAAAATTTGTGGGATTTAGCGAGGACAAACCAGCCCACACAGCCTGGAATCAGTCATCTTTCTGGTCCCAAAATACACCAAGAAGAATTTTATTTGAGAGAGATGCCCCCAGAACCCTAGCAGAAGTAAATATTTACTCCTTCTCAACACAATCCTCACAGAATTCCCGCATAGAATTTTAAATTTAAGAATTCATAAGGAAGGAGGGGAGAGAGAGAGTGAAAGAAAGAGAAATAGGAGTCGGAAGCCATAGCAAACAACAAAACCAGACAGACTTCAGATATTGGAATCATTAGATACTGAATATAAAGTAAATGTATATTTTTTCCATGTTTAAAAGTATAAAATAGGGAATTAAAAAAGATGAATTAGGAAAAAGAGACTATAAAAATGACGAAATAAATATTTTTAAAATAAAACTTTTAGAAATAAATATATAATAACTGAAAAAAAAAAGAGATGGTCAAACAGAAGATCAGGTTGCACTAAAGAGAAAAGTAATGAACAGGAAACAGACCTGACGACCTAATGTGGTGTGTGCTATGAAAAAAACAGAGCAGGGCAAGAGGGCTCAGGAGCACAGGTGGAGGGAGAGGGGGTTGTGGGAGGTAGCCAAGTGGAAACGGGGTATCAGTGTTCCAAGCAGAAGGAACAGCTATTACTCAAAAGTAGAACCAAATCAGTATACATCATAATTAAGTTACTGAATGCTGGGGATAAAACCAGGATCCTATAAGCTTCTCAAGAGAGAAAAAATATTGTCACAAAGTATACAAAATCATATTGAGTTCAGAGCTCTCAATAGCAACATTGAAAACTAGAAAATTCTAAGCAAGCCTTTCAAAATTCAAAAAGAAAGTTCTATATCATTCCACACAGCCGAACAATCCCAATCAGTGTGAAAACATTTTTAGACATGCAAGTCTCAAGATTTACCACCCTTAGTCCCTCACCTTGAAAACCTCTGGAAAATGTAGTCACCAAAATGATGAAATACACCAAGAAAGAGGAAGTCCTGGTATAAAAAAGACTTGATCCTACAGAGGAGGGATCAAGTTGAGGAACATCTCAAGACAGCTTCCTAGATGGTGGCCATGCACCAGATGAAAAGAACAGTTGTGTGGTTGGGAGTAGATTTGATGGCTCTGAGAGGGACTTCTGCAGAAAAATGAAACTGATAGAATATTAGACACATCTGATGTCTTAAGAAGAGATCTAAAACACTGGCAAAAGATTCGGGGCTGTATTTATTTTTAAGCACATAGAAAATTAAAAGCAAGAAGGCACACCTTGGTGCCAGGGGAAAGAAAAACATTATTACAGAAAAGCTAGTCAGTCACGGTTCTCCACCTCCCTCCACTGTGAATGGTGCCCTCACAAGTCAAAACTACACAAATACTACAATGGGATGAGAAATAATTCTTGGGGGTTAGGGGTGTGCAGACATGGGAATGAAAGTGAAGTCAAGATATAATGCCTGAGACTGAAAAATCAAAAAGTAGCAACAAAAGTATCCTATTTAGACACAAAATTATAACCAAATCACCTAAATTAATCACTTGAAAGATATGAAAATGCATGCAGAGGTGGATGTGTGGAGATGATGGAGAAGAGGGAAGAGCACTGCTGTCTTCTTAACAAGCCTCAAAGAGCGTGATGGTGCTTTTAAAGAAATAAAATAAGAGCCAAATATAGAAGAATAACATTTCTAGTAGCTACATTTAAGAAAAAAAAGGGGGAAATTAATTTTAACAATATATTTTACTTAACCCAATATCTCCAAAATATTTTAAATGGTAACCATTCCAAAAAATTATTAGAGATACTTAACTTTTTTTTTTCATACCAAGTCTGATATCCAGAGTGTATTTTATACTTACACGTCTCAGTTAGGACTAGCCATAATGTAAGTGCTCAGGAGCCACACAAAGCTGGGGCTACTTTATTTGATAGTGCAGCTCAGAACTATATGCATGCATAATTTTGATTTTTTTAAATTGTAAAGGAGCACCAATGTGGATAGTTTGTCCACTTATTTGTAGAAATGCATAAATAACATCAAAACAGTTGACCAAATAATTGAAAAGACCAAGAAAAATGGAACTTCCTTGGGAAAACTCTATGAAAAGATGAAATTGTGGATTATTCATTAACCAACAGAGCATGGGATCTCACCACCACAATGGACTACATTTTTTATATTTCATGTATTTTTACAACTCATTCCCTTTCCCTTATAGGTGAAAAAAATACAGACAAGTGACTTCCCTAAATTTATTAAGTTAAGAAGCAGCAAAACTGCACTCAAATGTAGGCAGTCTGACACCAATGACCATAGGCTTCATCACAATGTGCTACATGGGACTTCATCTGAATGTCTGGGTGCAGTTCGTTGAAAATAATGCATGACTAAATAAGTATATTACTTACCTTGATCTTAATGTAATGCTCACCCATATTACAGTGAAAAGACCATCAACATTAACAGTGAAAAGAGCATCAAGATGTTCCTACTTCTTATCCTTGGTTATGTAATTCTGAATAAATATTCTTATTTAAATTATTTGAAGTAATTCATGCCTTTGAATGGAGCAGTTTGATCGTAGACTACACAGCCTTTAAATTAAGTTTGAAATAGGAGAATTAAACTTCTCAACAAACTATCAATGTTTTGCAGAGATCGTGCAGAGGGATGGAATTTTTATAACTAATGAATTCAATTCAACATATCAATTCAACTGTATTGACTTTCTATTGCTATGTTACAAATTACCCTGAAATTTAATGGCCTAAAACAACAAACATTAATTATCTCACATATTTTCATAGGTCAGGAATCAAGCTACAGCTTAACCAGGTGACTGGCTTCAGGTCTCCCATGGGCTGCAATCAAGGTGTTAGCCAGGACTGCAGTCATCTCAAGGCTCAACCTTGAAGTCTCTGCTTCCAAGACATTCATGTGGCTATTGGGTATCTCAGGGCTTCTCTGGCTGTTGGCCAGAGGCATCAGCTCTTTCCTATATGAGCCTTTCCATTGGGCTACTTGTGACATGGCAACTTGCTTCCCCGAGATGTGGGCAGGGAGCAGTAAACCTGGGCAAGCAAGACAGAACCCAGTCTTTTTGTAACCTAATCTCAGAAGTGACATCTCATCACATTTGCTGTATGCTGTTGCCTAGAAGCAGGTCACTAGATCCAGCCAACACTCAAAGACAGGAGATTACAAAGGAAGTGAATGCTGGTAGGCAGACATCAATAGAAACAGTCTAGAGATTACCTCTCTAAAGATAAACACCTGTTCAATGCTTTAATCATGGAAAAATGCAGTTTCTCATCATTCATTCATCCATCAGTATTCACTGAGCACCTACTCTGTACCGAGCCCTGGAAATCTGAGCAGTAGAAGATGTTCTCATGACCTTCCTAACACCTATCATCCAGCATCCTCAAAATTAAACACCAAAATGATTCGATAAAAAAAATGTTTTAAATAGCAAGAAAACATGGTACAAGAGGTTCTGTCTCACTAACTACCTTTCCTTAACCACTGCACTAATAAATCAAATACTGATGACCTTTCATTAAAGATGGAAAATCACCTTGGTCTTGCTAGGCTGTAATTCTGTGATAGTCCCTTAGATCTACAGACTTGCAAGCCCAGGTTTGAGTGTTGTCCTTAAAGTTCTGTACTGACAATACAATGTAAGTCCTGAAGTTCAGAAGTTTGAGCTCACCCAGTTGTGCTTAAGAATTTAGCTTGTTGACTATCCCTCCAAACTATAAAGTGACAGAAAAATCATTGAGATCGGTATGGCTCTACTTAGATCCGTTGGCCACTCTATTGTCTAACAAAAAAACTGAAATTTTTGACAAGAATTGAAACCAGGATTTCAGTGATTGCAAAATAAATAAATATACAATCACTGATTGAAGGAGCCTGCAAATTTTATTTCTAGAATACTGGAAGTTCCTTCTGTTATCTTTATCTGGCTGTTCCCTCAGTGAATATTTCATATAGTGCCAGAAGTTCTTATTCTCATACTTTAGTCTGTTTCTCAAGAGAATGTACTTAATGGGTTTTATTTTTATTTTAGTGCTCATCTTCCTATTTTTTAAGTCACCCATTTAAGTGGATACACAGCTTCACATACACACACACACACACACACACACACACACACACACACACACCCCACCTCTTGCTCATTCAATAGAGGTCGCATCAGAGATGTCTCAGCCTGACTTATTTTCTACTTAGTTGGATTTAAATAATCCAAATATTTCAAGGTGACAGAAAAGAATGCCTCAAAAATAGATAATTAAGCTTTGAATAATACCACTGAATATATGTGAAACAAGTTGATGTTGCAAATCATTTAGCTTTACTGCAGATAAGGATGCTGACATATCTAATAAAAAGAAATATGCCATATGTTTGTGATGTAAATGTTTTATAAGAGCAAACTGACCAGCTCTTCATTCATGTAGGCCTTATAAAATTCACGAACACTCAAGAATCCACCTGTCCCAGACACCAGCAGTATCTTCAATTCTGAATGGCTTAATACTCTGCTATTGTGTTTCAGCTCTGAAAAATGCCACCAGAATAATACACATATACCTATTAATAGCTTAGTAAATCAGTTTTAAAGATTCTGCTCCACAAACATCAATCTCTGCTATTTGAGCAATTTTAAATGTTTTTTTTCCCACTTAATTACAAGTATATCTTAAAGACACACACAGTTTTGCTCATTTAAGTGGGGCACTGACAATCTCATTCTGAAGATGTGCTAATGGACCCTAAAATATAAGAATTCAGTTTACTGTGATTTATTAACAGTAAATATATTCTAAAATATCATTTCAATTTTTCTTTAAACTAATGGATATTTAATTCATTAATGGAAGCACTTATAACAAGTATGAGTTTCAGAACTAAAGCTTTTGATCCACAGAATAATCAAAAGCAAAATAATCTATGAACTCAAAAGATGGGGTATCCTTGGAGTTTATGGAAACTAGCTGGGGATGGTGAATTGGCAAATGTTTGTATATAGAATTAGAATTGAAGCAGGATAATTTCAGAAATTGCAAAATAAATAAATACATTGTTAATAATTGAAGAAGGCTGCAAATTTTACTTTTAGGATTCTATCTCCTAGAGAAATCCACATACTACACAAAGATATACACACAAAAATATTTACTGCTATATTTTTTTTCAAAAGAAAAGGGCATATAAAAGAATGGAAAACTTGAAATAAGCCTAAACTTCTGTTAGTAAGAGAATGATTATTCCTATAGAATAGTTTGAAGCTCTTACATAACATGAAGTAGAACTATACGTACTAACCAAGGAGAATATACTATGAACAGAAAACACACACACACACACACACACACACACACACACACACACACACACGTTACATAACAATATGTGTAAATGTGTACCTTTAATGATAAAAATAATATAGTATCATCATATTATAAATAAGTAAAGTGTATGATAATCAATCTCATTGAAATATCTATGTAGGCAGAAAAAAATTAAAGGATTAAAACTGAAGCCATGGACAAAAGAATAGAACTTTCACATTCTACTTTACATGCTTCTATTTTATTTCATTTATGAGTACACATTGCTATTGCACTACTCTCTGCAGTCTCTAGGCTTCATTTTTTATATATTGTGACCTTGTATCTCATTATTTGCATGTATAATTACTTACAGACATGTTGACACATAACCCATAAATCTCAGTGATATTAAATGGTTGTGTTGCAATAGCTATAATGCAGATTAATATACTTTAACTCATACAGTGTGACATTATATATAACTTATGCAATAATCGTGAAGCTGCAAGCGTGGCCCACTAGCCTTCCAATCAGAAAGAGTGCTCTTCAAAGGTGTCTACTACAGGAAGTGTTTCTATATCCATATCTCCATCAATAATATCTTACAAATCAGGGCTTAATCTATTGTTTTATTTTCTCACAAAAGAGGTGGAGAAAATGTTAATAGTGTAGATTAAACTTAAATACTTGTAATCTACAGCCATTACATTATAAACAGTACAAAAAATTGAAGAACTATCCTTCCAGTATTTGAAAACTCATGTGATCCAGCCAAGTTACATACGTCATTGAATGCCAAATGAAATTTCAACATGTCTCCAATGTTTTACGTCTGTCTTACTCATTAACAAAAGCAAAAATATCAACTGATATTTATGTAGGACCTATTTATTTATCAGCTGCAGCCATAGGTTGTCTAATTATATGAGTCTGGCCAAGATCAGTGAGGCATTTTATGAGAATCGACTGGCTTCATTGGATCTACAATAACAAATATTGTATAGTTTATTTATTATTATACATTTTATTAATATTTCACATCTTTTATCACATACTTACACACACACACACACACTTTTCAGAGCCTGTTGATTTATCAGCACACTGCTGATTTATGGGAGCATAATCAAAGCTCAGACAGCTTAAGACTTCATTAGCCTGCACTGTTAGATGTGTCTTCTCAAAATAACTCATACATTGTGTACAACCAAATTGGCATGGGTAAATTCAGAATGGGGAGATAATGGCAAAAGGCTGCATTTTCAGCCCAGCATCAACTTTTCTGTGTTTGGTGGCATGCTTTTCAGGACTAACCGTTTAAAATCAAAATTTTTTACAAAGGCTAGGAATAGGCATTCTTCGAATGCAGTTAAGATTTCACACACACCTACAAAAAGCTTGTTTGAAAATAAGCCTGAGAAAAAATAAATTGGATTTTTTAAAGAATCACAAATAATTATTTCCTATTAAAAGAAGTTAACTTTTTTTTGATGACTTAGTTTTAAACTTTAGTAAAAAATATTCTATGCGCATATGCTGCCATACAAAAAAACACTGGGCTCTAGATTTATTAGGAGAGAAGAATTTATGTAAATCATATAGGGATTTGGCAACACAGAAAGGAAATTGTTGGAAGCTAGAGGTGTACTCTCACAGTAAAACATTTTAGTTTTTAGTTTTAAGTTTCGAAGGATAAAGCACAATAGATTTATTAATTATCTTTCATTATCTTGCTTGGTTAAAATGTAGATTAGTTTCTAGGAATTCTCTTTTTGTTTACTTCAAATGCAGTATTCTTATAAAGATATGAAAAAAGGCTGAAAAGAAATGGAGATTTATACACTCAATAATAATAAAATAGAATCCATTTACCTTATCCCATTGAATACGCAGTTTTGCTTTTGCATATTATGTGGTCCAGAATATATGCGAGACCAGCTAGTGATGTGCTAAATTCCTCTCAAGTATAAATTTCAAAGGCTCAGCATGAGCAGCAGGACCCAATCAGATTTGTGCACAAGCTGGGCCTCCCAGTCCTCTTGCCTTTAGCTACTGTTTAATACCAGCTGTTTGTTCTTTCTGGTCTTCCCTCTCCTCTCTACCTCCTCTAGGTTTCATTTTAAAAACATACCCTATAGATACCCAATTCAGTCCTTCTGGGTTGCCTTGGCAACTCTCAAAGATAGGGTAACTCACAGCTTCGCAGTCTAATTCCATCACATTCCTCATTTAGTTTAGTTTAGTTAAGCCTCTTATGAGCATCAGATATTCTTTAGAATTATAATCAAGAATTGGCTCACTCTAAATTGTGTCCATAGAGTCTTTCGGGGTGATTTCCTATGCACATCCTCAGGCTCTCTTCTTGCAAGGCCCCTTTCCCTAATGCCAGAATGCAGGGCCAGATTGTTACACAACTTATTTTCATGTTTCCTTCTACTATCTGTCAACTTTACCTTGAAGATTTACTTTTGTAAAGTGTCTTTTGGCTGCCCTGCCCTTTGGCATCTTCTACAGCTTGGCAGAGTTCCTTGGCTGGCATTAATTATCAAGGTTGTCAAGTTTTCAACTTCAGGTTCTCAAATGAGAATCAAACTGTGTGTGTTTTAAGCCAGATATTCTATTACATATGATGTTTGCAAAGCACACAGAGATAGGTCATTCTTTGTTTATATTTTGAGAAGAGAAAAAATCATCTCTGGTCACCTTTCACCCAAATGGTGCCACTATAAAACAGACGGTGCTGCCTGGCAAACAAGGTTGATCTAACTCAGGGCACCAAGCCCTACTGAGAGCGGCTGCCTGGATGGAATTACCTGGTTCTTCAGAACTGTAGAAAGTTAGGCTAATTTTGAAAAAATTAGGTGTGAATAAATTTTTATCATGAGAATTTGACAGCACCCCTTTGAAAATCTAGTTCTGAGTATTGAATACATTTAACACAAGGCACAGAAACAACTAAGAATGCTGTTTCCTTTAATTCATTGCATAAAATATACGAATTAATTAAGCATTTAACACCACACTCAAGATGGTTGACTGTAAAGAAACACAGTGTTGTGCTGGCTTACTCTCTTACAGAATAAAATCTAATTCAATTTTCATCTTGTAATTTATGCTAAATTAATTCAATCCTTTGCTATTATACACTCCCAATAAATATAAAAGCAAGACAATAAACATGGAATTGTTATAAAGTAATTTTTTTTTAGTATTAATTCCGTTCTGAGTGGCTATTCTTGGAATCATGTACTATTGTAATTGAGCTGAGAATGCCTCTACAACTCTAATGAGAGTTGTGAATTCACACGTCATAGAAAATAAATTTAAGTTTCCATACTGACCTTGCCAATGGGCATTAGGAAAATTGAAATCACAATTTGTGGCAATATTCCCTGTTGCTGGGAGCATTTCACATAAAAACTACTTTCTCTCTTTCTTATATTTCTCTCCCTTCAAAATATGTGTACACTACACATCTTTGACCAAAGCTAAGCAAAGGTCATCTGATCAATGTTTACTGCCTGGCATCAATTTAGAGAAAAGCAGCAGACTTCATCTCTTTAGTCCCTGAGGTCCTCATTCTGGAATATCGTGCAATTCTGCATTCTAATAATTTCTTAATCTTCAGAAGATTAAAAAGTTCATAATTCAGTTGTTCTCAAAGACAACTTGAAAACAGCTACAACAGAATACATTTAACTAAAAGCTATAATCATGCAAGGTTTGTTCACTTGTTTTTTAAAACCATATGCCCAGGAAAAGTTAAAACATGATTTTTACTGTGGCATGGCCTATGAGAGGTAGTCATACATCAAAAATTTATGAAAGTAAGAAAAAATTAACATTGGCATTGACCTGGAAAACCCAATGAAACATCGTTCAGTCCATCTCTCAACTCAAAATACAGATTTCAATATATTGGTTTAATCGTAAGAGGAACATTCAAAGTGTACCATGAGAAAGATGCTGAATTTTGCTAATACACTAACCAATCTCCAAATAATACCTTAGAGATTAGTTCAACAAATATAAGTACCCTCAAACATTGCCATATAACTGTCAGAATTATTGAAGAAAGTGTGGTTGTATTTTCAGATAAATAGAATTATTCTCCATTCCTCTCTTATGTAATAGCAATTACAGGAACAGATTCCTGTGGAAATAAAATAAAGTTTATTGTTTTATCAGCCTGCCATATAAAAATGGTGCATTATAATGCAGTCTAAATGGCTCTTTCTAACACTACCTATTTTTAAGACTGATTTACTGCCAAAAACGCTGTTCGTGCCTAACTCCAGTCACTGCTTCTATAATTTGTTTTTGTTATGTTTTCAGTGAAAGAGGAGGCTAGTAAGTTATTCTTCTTCATATATAACTCAGCATGAGTATAGCTACTTTTATTTTTAAAGACAGGTGACACACCCTTGCTGCTGACTTTTTTTCCATTGTTAGTCCATGGAGGAAAATAGGTCTGTTATTAAGTAAACCCTTTTGTGTTACTGCAAACAGTCTGATTAACTTGTTGAGGAGGACATACACAAAAGACATTGACGTCTCTCTCATGTTAAGAGATTAATTTAATCTTATTATGAGTCATTTTTGTCTTTCTTGTGTTCCCAAAATAAAAATCTTTGTAAATAGAAGTTTTTAACCTGAATATACATGTTTTTGTCGCCTTTTTTTTTACTGTACTAATGATATTTATCATAATTAAAGATTGAAATTCTAGTGGGATTTCTTTATCAAAGTGAATTAACTTTATAGGAAAAGCCTTAAGGAATTTTTAAGGACTCCCTAGTTGTGTTAAGAAGATCATTTTTTTTTTTTTTAGCATTTAATATGAACCTGCTTTTCTTAGTTTTCTCCACTTCTGCAACATTGACGGAGTTACTCAGGCCCAAACAAAGCCTTAATCTTGTTTGCTCTTCCCTTGGGCATCATATCAAAATCCAACAGTTAGGCCTGTCACCTACACCTCATTGTAGATCCCCATCTGATCACTTCTCACCACTTTCATTCATACCATCCGCACCAGCCTCCCCTCTCTCTGTGCTTTCCTATGGTCCATTCTCCACTCAGCACTCAAAGGTATCTTTTAAAACAATAAATCAGACTATGCCATTTCCTCTACTTAAGACTGACCAATGGCTTTATACCAAGCTTAGAATAAATTTCAAATTCTTGGCTGTGGCCATCATGACCCAGCCCTATCTATCTCTCCAACCTCACTTCTTAGCACAACCCCATTTGCTTTCTGAAGCCCAGCCACAGTGGATTTCTTACTTTTCCCCACATACTCAAAGTTCTGGGTCTCTGGGACTTTTTCTCTGCTCTGCCTCTGCCAAGAAATCTTTTTCTCTACAACTTCTTGCCATACCTCATCACTCAGGTCTCTGCTCAGATATCACCTCCTTGGAGAGGATGTCTGAACACTTTCTCTAACCTTCCTCACTTACTTGCCCTGCTTAGCTTTTACATAATACTTATTTCTATAGAAATTGCCTTCCCAACCCCCACTTTGCCTGCTTCTGTCATTAGAAGGAAGGTTTGTGGACACATGGACTTTACAAATTTTATCGCTATGTTCTCCAGGTCTCAAATAGTGCCTGTTACATAATAAGTATTAAATATATATTTTGTTGATTGAATAAACAAATAAGAAGAACTAATTCATTCAAATATGTGTTCCACTTTTAGAATCACACTCGTTTGTAATGTTTACGGTACCATATCTCTTAGTAATTTTCTCTAAAATATTTCTGTTAGCATTGCTAAGAGAAATGAGCATTCAGAAAAACTTACCTAATCTGTACTTTGTAACCAATTATTGATCATCTTAAATTTTACCTAAAAAACAAATTATGAAATTTTTCCCATACTAAGTTAATTCCCGTTGTTCAAATAGTCTTGATCTGAAAATTACCCACTTAAAGGTAAGTGTTTAAAAATATCTCCCTTTGATATTGGCTTTAAGGCCATTTTTCTCTTTGAAAGTTTAAATTATAATAATGATAATGACAATAAATGAAAGTAATAGGTTTAACTTGAGGGTATGATTATGAAGAACATTTCCTACATTTAGTAGTTGCTCTAGTGCTATGTTTTTTTGTCATGTTTTGCATCCCCTGATAAGTTAATTATTTCACCGAAAGTATTTTCTCCTCACCAGTGCATTCTGGCCTGACCCTAGAAATCAGCCAAGTATGTTCTGCAGAACATAACCTTAGAATGTTAAAAAGTACTTTGCAACAATGATAATGTTAATTTGTCAGTAAACTTGGAAAATAAAACTGAGCTAATCAAAGGATAGTTACTTGACGGTAGGACTTCTCAGCCTTGAATATGCTAAAATAATTGTACATTTCCAAGAGGAATTAACTATCACTTTCCCTAAAGCATTATTTTAAGGAACATCTTTTGGACAATCATTCCAGAAAATGCTTCTGTAATTCATTTTCTGCAAACCTCCGACATTTTGTTGTCACTCTTCTCTGATGGTAAGATCAGTAGATCTTTTCTGTTGACTAGTGGACAAAAACTTCAGCAGAACAAAGATGATCATAACCAATTTCTTCTACCTTTTGTTTTATCCCCAAAATTTTAAATCTTAATGTTTATTACTCATTTTCAAAAATGATTTATTATTCAACAATAACTTGACTCTGTAGTCCCATGATATTCTTAGTAACAGATCCAAAGGACTCTTTCCATTCCTTATCCTATTTAATCTCTTTGGAGCATTTGATGCTATTGATCACTCACTATTGCTTGAAATTTTTGAATTCTTGGTTTTTTTACCTCTTTGACTCTGTTCTCTCACTTTCCTGTGATTACATTTTTTTTCTGTTTATTTCTTATATATTGTTTCCAATTTCTTTTGCTAATCTTTTTTTCTTTCTATATACTCTTTCTTTGTATTATCTCATCCATATTTATTCCTTCAAATGCCATTATAGAATGATGATTCACAAAGCTATAGCTCTGAGATCTCTGAGACCTAAAATCATACCTATAAAACCTCTCCCCGCAAATGTGTAACCTCCAATTACCTAAAAGACCTCTTCACTATAGTGACAATAAGCACTTCAAATCCAAGTTGCAAAAAGTTGATTATCATCTCCCCAACTGCCACTCAACAAACTTTTGTTTCCTGGTATTTCTATCCTTATTCAGTGTTGAATTCACAGAAATGATCATGTTTGATGGTTTGATATGGTGGGGAAAACAACTTGGAGACAAACTGCTTGCGTGTGATTTAGATGGCTCAGTTAATAACTTATAAAGCCCTGGGTAAGTCAGTTCACAATTCTGGACTTTAGTTCCCTGTGTATAAAATATGAGATAATCCTATACTTACTTCTTTTTGGCAGTCTTTATTATTTCCTTTCATTCTTGGAAGATTTTAGCTCCTAGATTATTGACACTCTAGCTAATACTATCCCTTAATGATTTAATCTGCTTGTGTTACCTTTCCAACATTCTTTTCACTTAATTCTCAGAATTCCTCTGTTCCAATAATCATGTCCTCTAAAATGCCTCAGCTACTTGTTTCCATTGTTGAATACTAGACCTTGTCACTACAAATATAACAATCATTCTAAAAGCTTAATTCTAAGCACCCATTCAAGGATCTTTCCCCATCAGCTCTTAAATTTCACTGTGATCTACAATTCATTGATCCAAATATATTTTCCCTGGCCTCCCTTCCCTTTTCCCTCCTCCCCACCCCACCTAATTATTTACTTACTTCTCACTTGAAAATATTAAGTTCTATGGTCAAACCTTATGGAATTCCTCTGTATACTCTTCTTTCCACTCGCCTGGCAAAATTCCTACTCTGGTTAAATTTAACTTTGTACCTGATCTGGAACTGCTTTGATGCAGGTAACAATGGCTGGAGGAAAATTTATAATTATCTAATATATTAATTATCAAACTCCCATTATTGGAATGTAGGCTCTATATGGACAGTGCTTTGCATACAATGAATGCAATAATAAATATTTGTTGAATGAATAAATAAAGCATATGTGCTCATAATTTACATTTCATTAATTCAACCTATGAATATGTAAACCGGTTCTTCCACTGTAAAGAGCCCATATATTTTGGAAGAGACCTGACTAATTTTCAAAAGGATAGATTAGTAATGCTTTGTTTTTATCTTCAAGGCAGTCCTAGGAATATTTACTTGCAAATTACTGAGTCCAAAGTTAATATTTTCACTTTGACTATGGAGCTTTTTTATAAATAGGTGATGATTTGCAGAAACCACGGCATTTTCCTGCCTTAAAGCTTTGAAATAATTGCTGTAAGACAGCTCTTTAACAGATTCATTATGTAACAGGGAAGTTTAGACTAGAATGTTACAATATTGGTGTTTTAATAATGAGAGAGGCCAGCAAGACTCCAGTATCCATAGCAACATGAAGTTCCTCTTTTCATCTTTTAAATGACCAAAGGTGATTGTTTCTTTTCTTCACGGTATTATATCAGAGTTTATCACAGAGGTAATGAGCATATACTAGCATTCAAGTTAGGTGAAGATATTTAAGGCAGAAGTAGATACAATTACCACTGGACCCCCATAGGATCCTTCTATAAAGTAATTTATAGAGCTATAAAGTAATTTATAGCTCTATTTAGAAGCAAATAAGTTCCAATCAAGACTTAAAATATTACTGCCAATTAAAACTTTCAAGTAGGTTGGAAAGAAAAACAACAGTGATATGCAACCTTAATCATTAAATCAAAGCCAAAAAATCTTAGGGAAACAGAAGGAGTACCAATGAGATCCATATAAGTCCTAAGAAGTTGAGAAGTTGAAATAAGACAGAAATTTTTATGTGGCAGAATTTACAGGAGAGAGACAATGACAGACACTGAGACCTAAAGACAATGTAGCAAAAGTTAGCATGAGAGTGATAATTTTTTAAAAGGGGAGGTCATATTATTTTTATTATCTTTATGTACATGTCAAATATTTTATAATTAAAATAACTTTAAAGTTAAAAGAGAGAGAAATCATGAGATAGATTTAAGAAGATGGTAAATTATAAGATTAAAGGCTTGAAAACTAAGTTCTGCCTGAAACTGACTTTGTCGTGTGTGACTTGTTAATTATGTTAACTAACAGATGTCTGGGAAAGAGTTCATCAAATAATCAACTTATGCCCAAAAGCTTTTCATCTATTTATAAAACTTTTTCACTTATTAGACCAAACTAATTCTTTGATGTTTTTGGATGCCACATACTTATGGACATCTGTATCTTATTTTTTAGGAATCAATAGTAGATTGATTTTTATTTTATGTTCATAAGACTTATCAAACTTGCAGTTTCCATTTCTTTTTTCTTTCTGCCAAATAATGATAACAGCAACAATATTAATAATAATAGTAACAGGAACAACAATACATATCATGCCACATATTGCCTTAAATATATAGTATCTAATTTATTTAGTCCTCACATCCACTTTATGAAGTGATTACTTAGTATCCTCTCTTTACAGATAAGGGAACTAAGTTAGAGAGAGATAGGAAACCAGCCCAGGATCAAAGCTGGTTCCAAGGTATATGCTCTTAAACATGACTCTGAACTGTCTCCTGATCATGGCTCTAGAAAGTTAAGGAGTTTTTATTAACCATACACTACAATTTATTTATGCTATGAATAGTTATTCATTTCGCCCTGCTAGGTGTTAGGAGGTTTAATAAACAAGGAAGTTCCCATCTCTAATCCCAAGAACAGAGAGCTTTAAATAAGCAATAACAATATGAGACAAGAGCTATAGTGCTGGAAATATCAAGAGCTGTCTTACAGCAAGAACAACTAAGCCAGTGTAGGGAGAATGTGGTTTCTTGCCAAAGTTGGAATTTATACCAATTATTAGAAAAAGTAAACAGTCGATTGTTCCATGTTGGTGGCAATTTGCTCTAAATGAATGAAGCAAGTGAAAAAAAAAGGTGGCCAGAAGATGATCAGGAATCAAGCTATAACCAAACATAAAGAAATCACACAGTTTCAAAGGCCAGCTAAGAGCATGTTACTTTGCCAGGGTCTTTGCTAGAAGACAGAGAGGGGCAAGTTGAGATTTCTTATTGCGCTAGACAATAGATGTGCTGCTTAGAATCTCTTTCACAGAAGGACTTGCTGCTTATGTGTGAGGTCAGCAACAGACTACAGCCATTAGCTGCAAAGGATGACCTTCCCTAAAGAAACTTTCCTAGAGTCGCCTACAAATTAACCTTAAGATAAATAAAGGATTCTAAATAATTATTTCAAGATGAAAAACAAGTGTAATTTTATTTTATATTAAAATAGGTATACTTAGATAATTTCCTTTGAATTCTAGGTTTTGATGTAGATGAATTATTTAGATAAGCTTACATTATGTAATGCCTATTTAAAAACATTTAAATAGCAAGTGTATGGAAAATGCTTCTAAGTCTGATGCTCTCCAATGACTAGTTTGAGATTTTTGTAAAGAATTCTTGATCTTGAGATTTTCTGTTTCTGTGCTTGCAAAACTGGAGTTGATTGGCAAACATTTGTGCACAGTTTACCTGAGCACAAGTCGTCAAGGCTCCCATTGAAAACAACTCTGATTTGTTTGTCACACGTGTCTTTTCTCCTATTTTTGTTTGGCAGTGGTGAAGTCAAGTTCATCTACTTCCTTTGTGCCTCATTTTCAAATGTTTTGCCCAACCCATTCTATCTTCATTCCAAATTGTTCTCTTTGAACTTGTAATCATGAAATCTGCACGATATTTAAACTCATCATGGAATGAGAAGAAAATGAGAGAAGACAGAAAATAAATGAACAAAAACCCAGGAAATCATTATCCAAAGAGCAAGTAGAAGAAAGTAGTCAAAAATGAAAAGCTGACAAATGTTAAATGTAGCTGGTTCTTTTTGAAATAGTTCTTGAACAAGTCAAAAGCCCCCAAACTCTTCAGAATATATTATGATTTACCGCAGTTATTTTTTGAATACAAACAAAACAAAAAGCAACCACTTATATTTACAGTCAATCTTCCAGTTTCAACAAATTTGGATTTTTCTCATTTCCTTCTCTGAAATCACCCAAAACCCACAAGGAGAACAAAAAACAAAAAGCAAACATCATGCTCGATGAATCTAGAAAATAAAAAAAAAAAAAGCCCAAGCACAATGTAAGTGGAAGGGCTACCAAAAACAGTGATGGTTAAGCGGGTGTGTGGGAAGATGTGAAAAGATGCTCCTTCAGCTTCACAATCTCAGAAAGTGATGGCAGAACTTACCCCTCCAAGAAAAAGAAAAACTGCAAATTGAAAACAATCCTTTGATGATGCCACCAGGTAAAGGGTGAGAGACTTGGTGGTGGAAGCTTGTCTACCCCCAAGGTGGACTCTGAGGAGCAGAGGAAAGAGGGCTGAAAGACAAACTGTACAAGCGCCAGATGTTCGGGAAGCACACCATCAGTGAGGCGGTAGCAGAGCTTCCTGGCCTGATTATCAGCTCTGCAGTGCTAATCCTGCTTGGTATCTGTGGGGAAAATGCTGAAAGAATTCATGTGGGCCAATCTTGACGCATGCAGACAATGTCTGTTACCGCAAAATAATGGCCTGACATCTCCTTTACGTGAACTTCGAACAAATACCTGACCTAGGAGGAATGTGCCTAATTTAAAGACAAAAATCAAAAAGGAACCAGTATAGACATTATACAGAATAATATAAGAAAAGAGGAGGACAGGAATAGTAAGAATGAAGGGTAAGGAAACTAAAAAATAATAACAATTGCCAGAAGACATTAAGAATGCAATCAAGCTTAAGGTTTAAAAATTAAAAGGAACATTAACTGATATATAAGAGCCTAGGATGGTGAGACAAGAAAAAGGAGACAAAACATGACCTGGCAGCACTTAAGAAAGAAAATATTAAATAATTACAGAAATAAAGGCCAAGAAACATATAAAAAGTGGGTGAAAATACAGTAAGTCATATATAGAACAAAACCAAGAAAAGCAAGGAATATGAATGTAAGTGAACAAAATAATTGAAAGTATTTTTAGAAGAAAAGTAATATATAGACAAGCAAGAGATAGACAAAACGTACATAATTGATGTTGACAACAGAATAATATAAGAAAAGAGGAGGACAGGAATAGTAAGAATGAAGGGCAAGGAAACTGAATAATGAGGACAACAAATACTTAAGGGTAAACTTCAAGAAAACTTTTCCGAAAGAAGGGTTTAATCTACTGACTAAAAGAGCGTATCGTACCCCCATTTCCTCTCCCTCAAAAAAGGCACAGAATGATGAACTTTGAGATACAGCCTAGTAAAATTTGGTGATTCTACAAGAAAGTATCCTTTGAACCTGTAGGCATAATGGTCATATCATCTATGATGAGAAAACAAGCAGGCTGGCCTCAGATAGCTACAAAGAAACATCCACTTCTAAATAAGATTGAAGTAGTACCTTCAAAGACCACAGAGAAAGTTGACCTAAACATTGTCTTCTTAGCCCAACCATTGTGCAAGTTTAAGGGACACTAAAAAGTTTTTCTGAATATTCAAGAACCCAAAGAATAGATTTCCTATCAGTTCTTCTTCAATATACATATGCATGAAATCTTCATAGAGTATACCTTAAACTTACACAAAATTGTATGCCTGTTATATCCCAGTGAAGCTAGAAAATAAACTAATTTTAAAAAACTGTTAAGAGAACAAACTTCAGCCAACCAAGAGATGCATGGAAATAACATGGTAAACTGAATGGCAGTGAATATTAATTCCTATTATTATTAGTAGAAACTTAAACTAAAAAAAGTGAATATAGAAATGATTAAAAAATGGTAATAGCTTAAGTAAAAAAAAAAAGGAAGAGGAATAGGGTAAAAGTACACTGTTTCCCTCATCTATTAATATTTAAAGGTAATTAAATGACACAATATGCATTTATCACCAGTATAGATATAAATAACAAGTATTTAGCTTATAAAATACTTTCATATTTTCTTAAGTAGGTCAAATAGGACACAGAGCAATAATTGTATTTAATTTATATTTAAATGCAAATAATATCAGACTTCCATAATATCTGGAGACTTTCACATATAATATTTACCAAATAATGAAAAGAGCATTATTATGCCTATTGGCTAGATTGGGAAAATGATATTTTACATAAGTAAATTAACCAGGATCAAGCAATTCATAAGTAGTATATGAGCTGTCATATGAAGACAAATCCTGTATAGCATGATGGGAAAGAGTACAGACTGATGGGAATCCCCATTCCACCATCTATTTTCTGTGTGTCCTTTGAAGAGTTTCTTAGCATCTCTGTGCCTTGGCTTCATCATCTGTTCATCTATAAAATGAGGATAATAAAGTACCAATGTCATGGGGGAGGGGGTAATTTTTTTTTACTGCTGCTGCAATAGAGTTCTGAGTTTGTGTCCATGAAACCTTAGGCTTTAACCTAAGTTATTGAACTAACAAAGTATTTTTCGTGGATTTTCATTATGAAAACAATGCAGATATTGTATAATTTAGAAAAATGATATATTATAGTTTGTTATCTAAATTATTTAATTTTCTAAACAGTTTCCAAAAAATTACACAAAGGCAGCTACTTTTAATGGTTTGTATTTTTCTTTCCCAAATCTTTCTATGTTTTTTCCCTCATTGTTATTATCAAACTATATGACATTTCACACATCATATAAATTTTTTTACATTATTCAAAACTCTTTTTGTTTTTCTTTTTCAATTACAGTTGACATTCAATATTATTTTATATCTCAGGTGTACATCACAATAATTAGGCATTTATATACTTTATGAAGTGATCTTCCCAATTATTCTAGTACCCACCTGACACTATGCATAGTTATTACAATACTTTTGGCTATATTCCCTATACTGTACATTACATCCTATGACTATTTTGTAACCACCAATTTGTACTTCAAAATTCTTCTGAAATGTGATTTTAATATAGCTATATAAAAGCTCATTCTATAAATAGGCTATCATGTATATTTTCTTTTGGAGTAATGAATATTTTTATAAAAAAAACTTTTCTTCTTCATTTGTAATTATTTGTTTAGAGTAGAGCCCTGGAAATATAATTACTTGACTAAGATGATTAATATTTTTAAGACTTTTGACATGTATTTACAAATTGCTATGTATCAAACCATGTAAAGGACACAGAATAGTGCTGAAGACATGGAAAAATGCTCTATATATTAAGGATATTAACTTTTTATCTATTTGTTTGTTTTAAATATTTTCCTGTTGGTAGTTTGTCTTTTAAATATATATGTATCTGGTATATATATATATATATATATATATATATGTGTGTGTGTGTGTGTGTGTGTGTGTGTGTGTGTGTGTGTAGTCTCTTTTAAAGTGTAAATTTTTACACTATTGATCCTTTAGTTTATCATTTTAATACTTTTCTTTTAATGGAACACTTCACCAGCTAGATACCTAATATCTTCTTCAATTTCCACATTTAATAGTTTTAAACCTTGAATTATGCTTAATCTTATATAATTTAGCTACATTTTTCTCTAACATTCTATTTATGCTAATAAGACTAATGATCTGGATAAAAATTTGAAGTTGTTAAAATTAGTTTAGATTTAATCAAAATTTGCTGTGTCTTTAGCTCAAAACAAAAAGTACTTAAGAAGTGGCAAAGTATAGAGAGCTGCATTCCAAGATTATTCTGGATCTCAGTTGTTTGTTTTATTTATTTATTTTGTCTGATCAATTAATTAAATAATGTTCTCTAAAACTACAAGAGATACAAAATCCTAGGAAAAATAGGAAGAAGTTAGGTTGTTTTTAGATTATTAATCTTTAACTCTTGCATACAGCAGATAAGAAAAAGGAGGTTTCTGTTTTGTAAAAGAATCTGATAGGTGGTTAAAGGTTTATTTATTCCACTGGTTGGAGAATCATTTTGATAGAATTTGTTAAATTTAGAAGACCTCTTCAGGGTTATCTACTCCAGCCACCTCCTATTACTGTGTTGTGGTTAATACAGTTACAAGTTTGAGTTTAATGTCTGAACATGCCCAGAAACTTTACAGAAAGGAAAACTCTCCTTGTTTCCAGACTAAGCAACCAAGTCAGCCATTTCATAAACTAAGAATCAAATGAAATTGAGCAACCATTACTGTTGCTATAGTGAATCCACATAACAACAGCAAAAAATTAGGTAGGTAATTATGATCAGACTATTGTCCCTGTGGAAAAAGCCTTGGTCTGAACCAATTTTGCTATGTTAACATGTCCCTTCAAGAAAGGACAGTAAGATGGAAAGATAGCTTGCTACCATGACTCACTCTCATACCACTTCTCTGGTATGTGCATATTTGAAATATAGTTAGCTTATCAGTAAAACATTTATTTCCCCAAAATACTATATTACAATGGAGAGTTAGAAAATTAAAAATATTAAATAATTTTTCTAAACCCTTAAGCCACAGTGCTTTTAGGATTTATATTAAATCACATTTTCAATGACTGCATTATAATAACCAGCAGTTTAGAAACAAGAGAACAACGTGTATGTATTCTAAAAGAATCATATTTATTAATATATTTTTATTTAACAACAGAGAAAGGAAATCAAGTTAAATACAGTTTTAACTTATTTAGGAATTCAATGTTGATAATATTTTTATATATGTTCTATTACATAAAATAACTTGACTTATTTATTAAGCAGATATTTGTTGAGTATTCACTATATGCCAGACCATTGGAATATATTAATGAATTAAACAAACAAAAATTTCAAGCCTTGATCCTTGTGAAGGAACTGTCTTGTATCTTGACTGTGATGATGGTCCCCTCAGAGCTTAAATTCTAGTGGCCAGATATAGACAAATAATTATAATAATAACAACAATGACAAACATAATAAATTAGTAAATTACATAGTGGTTAGAAAGTTATTAAGTATTATAGGAAAAAAATAGGGAAGGTGGGAGGAACCAGAAGTATGCTAGGTCTATTAAGAAGATATATTAGCAAAGACAGGAGGTTGGAGTATGGTTTTGGGAAAAGCATTCAGTAGTGAGAACATTCACTGCAAATCCTCTAAGGTAGAAATGAACTTGAGTGTTTAAGGAGCTTCAGGGGCCAGCTGGCTTTAGCAGAAGAAAAGCAGCAGGTGATAAAGTCAGAAAATAACAAAGCATCACAAGGTGGAGGACCTTGGAGGCCTCTGTGGGGACTCCAGCTTTTTCTCTGAGTTAAGAAATCTTTGGCAGGTCTCTGACAGAGTGGCACATTTGTAGATGACCATTCTGGCTCCTACGTTATCAAACTGAGTGTAGGGTAATAAGAAACACAGAAACTCATCAAGAGGCTAATGCAGGCATCCAGAAGAGAGAAAATAATTGCTTATATAGGAAACTAAATGAGAACTGACAAAGTCTAGCAATTTACTACTTCTGTACACTAACTCACACATTAGTGTCTAATATGACAATTACAGTTGCCACAAACTGAAAATATTTCCAAGGAAAATGATATATAAGTAGATTATGCAATGCCTAATTTGCAAAAATTGTAAATTTTTCTCTTTACAATGAAAAATTATAAAGATCTTATTTGTAAACATCCTTTTCTTTATGAAACATGAAAACACTTTATAAAAGTCTTGCCATTTCTGATTCAGAAAAACCTGCTACCTTGACTGTACCTATTCCAATTGTTTAAAACACAAAAGAGGCTTGCTGGCTTCATCTCTTTTTTTCTTTCCTGGTTATAGCACAAGAGGTCAGGACTGCTGGCTGGGTAACTCTGGCTCCCTCTACTGACTCAGTCGAATAGAAACTGGATTCATCAGCCCCATATAATTAAAAAGACAATTCAAAGGAAGAAATATTTTCTGTGTGTTATCCAAGTGTGGTGTTATCCAAGATAAATATGTCTAAAACATCTTAAGCACGCAGATGTCTGCATTTCCTATTGTTTAGAAAATGAACATTCTGATAAGTCGAATATCAAAGATACTGAGCCCATTCTGTACTATACAGCTATTGTTTCTCTCTCTCTGTCATTTTACTCTTAGTATATTACAGGTGTTTTGTTGACAATTTATATGGTCCATAAACAATACCTCTTTAAAATGAGTAAAATATAGATACTTGCTTGCTAAAATAACAGGTGAAATTTTGGAAAAATTCAATCTCTTCAGTATCCAAAAGCAGATGTTCTTTTGAAAATGTGGTTTATCCTGAAGTTCTGCCAGCTGGGTGGAAAAGTTTTAATACAATTAAATGTGACTGCAGCTGAAGCAGAATTAAAAGGCTCTGTAGGTAGAATAAAGTAAAAAGCAACATTCTACTTAAAGAACTCTTAAAAATAACAGAAAAAAACTGCATATGCATACATTGAAGATTGCTCCTATTTTCTTTCTAGCAACACAGTATTGACAATGAAAGTGTTTCCCATCTGATCCTGGATGTAAAAAGAAAATAGTCTCAGCACTGTTAATTCTATGAAAACAACTTTTTAACATCTCTCAACCACAGCCTTCTGTTCTCCTGTTCCCCAAACATCACAGCAGGGGGAGTTGCCTTCTACTTGAAGGTTGTCTTCAGCCAAAAGGCATTTCACATGATAGAATGTTTCTTTATGCTTTTCTAGATGTCACAGTCCTTAAGAAATGTTAAAAGATGTTTATGTTTTCTGTAATTTCCTAGTCTGCCCACAAATCAATGTATAAAAGTAAAACGTAGACCTGACTGAAAAGAATATACTAAAGAGAAAAACAAATCATAACTCAAAGATGTGGACACCACAAATTTAGTGTTTTTACACATTAATAAATAATTTAGTTATGCATCACTTGTTTCTTTATTTTCACATTGATTTTATAAATTACTTATTAATTTAGAACACCATTATACTATATCTCATTAAGAGTGATATAGGCTGAGGTTTTAAATTTGAAGCAATAAAATATTGTACCCTTTGAATACATTTGTTGTAGTGTCAATATTGACAATAGGTACTCAAAACCTTCTAAACACTGTGGAAATAATGCTTTATTTTAAAAATTCTTATAGAAAGTGCTTTTCTTCAGAGCCTGATTTTTATAGCATAATTAAGCCTTTCTTTCCATTTTTTAAATAACTAAAAAGAGAAAAAAATAATGTCATTTGCTATTTTCTCTTTTTATTAATTGTATTTTTCCTCAGTGTAAGAGACACGGCTTATTATGTCTATATCTGAATAAATCTTTTACAATTAAGTGCCTTGAACTCTGTCATTTAACTCTATTCCAAGAGAAAAAAAATGCTTTGGTTTCTATAGTTCAAAATTTACTTCCTTTCTCTCTTTGCTGATCTCCAAATAAGTTACCTCATTATAGCAATCTGCTTCTGTCTTCCACCACCAACTGCATTCAAAGTGAATTCACTGTACTTCCTGCTGCTAGACACCCTTCTTATGTGTAGTCATCATCACATGACATTTTTCTGTAGTCCCTGAAGTGACTCGGTTTTCAAGATGCAGCTCCTAAGTGGGGTTGTTATCACTCGGGCTTCATCTCCCTGTAATCTCATAACTACTCCTTCTCTTTTACTTTATTGACAACTTTGCTGTTCTCTTAACTTGCAACCTATTTATTGCACATAGGTTCCCCAGTTTGAAAATCTTTACTCACACACTCCTTCTCAGCCTCCTGTATCATTCATTATGCAACCTCCCATTGTCTACAATATGACTTTGCAAACATTATCCTCATACTCTCCAAATAAAACCTGCTTTCCTTCAATTTCCTAGTTAATCAAATCTACATGCCTTATTTAAGGTCCTTTATACCTCCCATCTACCAGTCCATCCTCTCACTCTGCCTCTCACACATGGAGGCAGGAAGTCTGGAACCCAAGGGGGTCACAGTGTGAGACAGACACAGGCAAGAGTGCAGAACTGATCAAGAGCTTTAGTACTGTCTTATCAGCGATACTTCCTCTCTCCCCAGGTTCTCTACATGATCTCAAATTATTCTGCAAACTAAAGCAAAACATGAAGTATCAGTATCTGATATGGTGAATGCGTGTTGACTACCATATAAACAATCTGCTCAACTAATAGAGGAACAACTAGAAAAATAGCATTTAAGTAGCAGTTAACATTATTATTCTCAGAAATTACCAGAGGTGAGGTAACAATAAAATTTGAAAAAGTGCATGAGCCCATTCATAACTGCCTCATGAGTTGCACGATAATGCAAGCATACTTAATCAGACTTTACTATCCAGTGTTAAATGAAAACATCATTTCTCAAGGAAAATAAAAATTGTGAATCCTTTCATTTTTATGTTTTGAAGAAATTGTTAACTTTTCATAAGACTCTTTAAAGAATAAGAAATAAAACCATAGGCCCTCAATCATCCATACTTAGTTGACTTTGTTCTGCATTTACCGCAACCCTCCCCCACCACCGAGGATTGGTAGCACTAACTCTGTTATTTAGTCTCTAACTGCTATTTCTTCCCACTTTTTGGAAACACAGTATTGACAATGAAAGTACTTATTTATTTGTTTCTCTATCTTTGTCACTTTCCTCTCAGTACATAAGGTACTTTAATACGGTATTAAGTATACATATGCTGTTATAAAACAGATACTGTTCTATCTGTCAGTGCTATGATAAAAAGAGCTATTATTGAATGGGATATTTTTTACACTTTACACCTTCTGAATCCCCTCCATACAGTATTCTGTACATAATAAACTTACCTTGAATGATAGTGTGATGTGTACCTCCCAATTCACATGATTTTTGTTTTCAATCTTTTCATTCTTTTTTTTATGTGATTGGCATTAAATCATAATTTTGTATATAACCCCTTTAATCTAAAACCACACACACACACACACACACACACACACACACACACACCTTTTCTGGAATTTTCCATCTTATATTCAAGGCACTCCATAATAAGTTCCTTGTTGATTTCTCTAATCTCATCTCTCCATATATTTCTACACAAATCAGCAGTCCCAACAGCTAGCACAAGAAAGTGACTTTTCACCTTTCCCAAGAAAGGTGAAAATTCCAAGGGTTTTGGAATTATCTAGGACTTCTTTATAAACTTCAAAGACACATCCAGAATAATGTTTAACCAAATATCTGGGTACCCCATGGCCCAGTCAAGTTGACACATACAATTAACCATCACAATACTAGAAATGTGTTTTTATATCTACATATTTGCTCAAATTTACATCCATATGAAATCATGTTTTCCATCTTTTCTACTTACTTAAGAATCATACTTCCTTCAAGGTGAAGCCTACGACTCTATAGTTCATGAACGCCCTCTCAAAAACACTCAATCTCTGGTCATTCTTTTTTTCTGTTCAACTCGTGTAGCACTGGTGTATAGATTCATATAAAAAGGGGGAAAACGCCATATAAGATGACTCAGTACACTAGAGATTCTAAAACTGGAAATTATTGACTCAACAGACTCAGTGAGCATTAAGGCATCTGTAAGCTCCATTAACTGTACATAAAATATTGTATTTGTGTACAAAATGTACTAATGAGAGTTCAGGGCACTGTTCATAGTCTCAGGAGTCCAGGACCCCACTGGATTAAGAAGTAGTATCCTTGGTCATTTTTTGCTACATCTATGGACATGAAACCCTTCTCATCTAGTATTTTTAATGAATAGTTGTTTTTCCCCCTCCCTTGGTAGAATATATGTACTTGTATTGAATGTTTTTCCTTTTACAATGAAATCAAATTAAAACCTACTGGAATGTGGCTGTTAATTGCTGTATCACTCAGTCATTGCTGTGCAATAACCACAAAATCTCAAAGGCTTAGAATAACAAGAAGCATTTATTTTACTCAAGAGCGTGTGAGCTCCCAGGGGCAGCTCTGGTCCACATGTCTCACATCCTCTTGGGACAGGCTGGAATGTGTTCTTCTTGGGGCAATGACAATGTGCAGAAAAGCCAACCCTATCACGCAAGTACTATTTCAACCTCTCCTTGTGTTAAGTCTACTAACAACCTATGACCAAAATAAGGCATGTGGCCAAGTTGAAAGTCAATCGAGGAGTTGGAGGATTATATCTATCTTTAGAGGGAGAAACTGCAAAACTATAGATAAAAGAGATGAACTTAGGAAGAGATGAAGAATTGAACTCAATAATTCAATCTACCACACTTTCTGACTCAGTGGGGAAAAAAATTAGGCTGCAGTTTGGAGACACAGAGTTAAACATTTTACGTAACAGCATCTCATTTAATCCACATAACCACCTCATAAGTGAATCAGTATGAATGAATATTACCCTTATGACAGACGACAAACTAAAGCTTAGAATTTAACTTGTCCAAGGATACTCATCTAGTTAGTGGTAGAACAGGAATTCTAATCTGTATCTACTTCTCTGTTAGAAATAAAATATTATGTATAGTGCTAAAGACACAGTCTTTAAATTTTGGAAATGACGAAAACTTAAACCAGCTTAAGAAAAAAAATAAAAGTAGCAGGGAAGTCATTCCTGGCTACAGGAGGAAATAAATGCTTATCCACAGCCTTAGCTACAATCACTTCGCTACTGAATCAAGTCACGAAGTTTTATTCAGTAGTGTGGATGCTATGTTTGGGCCAGCCAGAGACCCAGAGACACAGTATGTATATACAGATTGTGTATACACACACAGATAGTGCCTTAGCAGCCTAGTCAGATTAAGAATGTGGGATACCTTCTAATTTTTTATCTTTCCTCTTTACCTCGGGGTCTGAAAGTTTGGTCATGTAAAATAAAAATATAGATATCTTTGTAGCAGAGGATTAATGGAAAGATTCATAGAAAAACAGTGTGCTTAAGTGAAATAAACCCAGGGTTGTTGGAGATTAACTCTAATCTTGTGGGTACTTTACCTCTCTGAGATGTGGTTACTCTTTAAAATGCAGATCAATCTAATAATCACCAATTTAAAGGGTTGCAAAGTACAAAAGACTTTAAAAGATATGGAATGAATGAATATTATCAGATAACACTGCTGTTATGAATCCTCTCCCCATCATCCTTAAAAAACAGTGTCATTTTTTCCTATTAATAAGTGATTAGGGTGTCCTGAACAAATGAATGCTATTAATGAGACCCTAGAAGCCTTGTTTGATCTACTTAAATAAATAAATGTATCTTATTTTTGAATGAAGAAACATATTACCAATTTCAAATGTCATCTCTTTATGAAAACAGGTCCAATTGGGACCTACCATTCTAAATGAAAATTAACTTAGTTAGCAAATTCTAGTTCCTGAATATAACTGCAAGCAATAAAAGTAATTTTTTTTAAAAAAGTAATACAATTATTGGTCAAGTTTTTTAAAAAGTCTTTCTTTCAAAATACATAAATAAATATTTATGATAAATAATAAATCTAGGTTTTCCATAAAAATAAGAAAAGAGTTAAGTGAACAAGGGTGTAAATGAAAGAAGATTTGCTTTGAGTTGATAATTGTTGAAGTATAGGCATTTATTCTCTACATGCTTATATATGTTTTCAAACTTCTACCTTAAAAAATTTTAATAAGTATCTAGAGATCACATTTCCTACCTATCATAGATAATTTTATGTATGCTAAAATATCTTACAATAATCTTACCATTGTATTATAATAAATTATATATATATATGGAATGAGAGAGAGGGGAGGGGAAGGGAAGAGGTGAGAATTCATTAACAGGTAGCTTTCATGACATAAATAATATATGAGATGATTTCACTCATAACTGTTCCTTTTCTTGACTACAACCTTTTACTGGGGTGAGCTTATTCCCAACCCACGCCTTAGTTTCCCCAATATTTTGTAACTCTATGGAACACAATTATTTTGGCTTCTAGAAAGACTTAATACTAGTTATAACTCCATGGGGTATCTAAAGCTTCCCACCAAGCTGGCTTTACACACAACACACACTGTATATGGCAGAAAAAGTAGGAAGGTATTCCCAAATCAGTGAACTGCCACATGTCCTCTCTGCCACCAGGAATGTTTCTTCTTACTTTTCACATTTTTACCCTCTTGTATAATTTACTTCAGTATACAAAAAGATTTCTGACTGCAGATCTGCCATGTGTGATGTGCTCACTGTTAAGACAACTCCATATAGCCAATATGTTGAACATCAACAATATGTCAGGCCAGAGGTGCATGCATGGGATACAATGAAACTCAAGATGGACGGATGCCATCTCTACCCTCAGAGAGTGCATTCTCTTAGGAAACGAGTCATTTTGAGTGTTTTTGAGAATTTTAAGAAGGTGAGTGTGGAGAGCTAGGGGTGCATAAAGCAGACTTAAGCTCTGCCATGTGCTGTACTACAGAGATTTGGTTGAGCCCAAAGAACCGCAGGACACATCTGTGTTTTAGACACTTAGTGAACAATTCTGTGATACATCGAACATCAAACTGCACTATTTCCAATGAAGTAAACTTTTAAAATTATTCACTGATCATGTGTTTAATTGGGGTCGATGATTAAAATAAATTAGTGTACTTTTTTAATGTGTAGCAACATGGACTCATATTTTGAGGTGAGCACTCATATTTAGTGCTTCTAGATGCCACATTTTGAGAGTCTCAAATTCTATCCTAAGAATACTACTTACTCCTTTCAGGAAATCTTTGCTGACTCCAACCACCCTAGCCTTATCCTTTTATATTAGACCTCTGTGTTTGTGATTCCATAATACCCACATGTGATCTCTCAATGCACTTATTATATTATTATGTTAGTATAAACTCTTGGAGGTTCAAGGAAGCGAGGGAAGAAGTAGCTGGATATAAATGATCAGATGATGTCACAATGACCTGGTCTCTTTCCACCTGGTACTTACAGTTCTCTCGGTTTGTTGTTCTTGTCCTCAGACTAGCCCCCTCTTTATGGAACAAGTCCCAAATTTGTAACCCGAAAGAAAGAGTTTGCCTCCTGTAGTATTCATATACATATATCAAATTTTATTTAAGGTCCTTGATTGGAATTGTTTGGCCATGTTCTTTCTATTGAACAAATCTATAAGTTCCATGAAGTAAATGCAGAGTGATGGAATAGGTGTTTTTGAAAGGTACATTTACTATGTAGACAAAAGTGTCACTTGAAGTGTTTTATGAATATTTGATTGTATGTCTGCCTCTAGAATAAGTGTCTTATTAATCTTTATTTATTTAGTAATTAGTACATGACCTCACCCTTAGTAGGCATCCACTAAATGCTGATTGAATACATATAATATAAAAGAATGTAAATAACCGTGTAGGGAGAGAAGACAGGATGTAAATTGTTCTGAAATAAGTCTTGAAGCACATCAGAGTGTGCGAGTGCAGTTGCCAACACCAGACAATGTGTAGAGGATAAGAAGTATTAAGACTAAGTAGCTCTTAACCTTTAAATCAATTTAAAAATATTTCTAAGAGGATACACTGTCTTATTACTCAGCTGACATCAGTTGCACAGAGGATTCATTTAAATCTTAATGTCTCTCTTTTTAATAACATATAAGAATGCTCAAGCCATGATTAAAATTATACCACCTCCCTAGTTCTGTGCTAATTCTGCCACTGAATGACTGAAAGTTCTAGTCCATGATGCATTTGGGACTTGGGGTCGAAGGTACCAGAGGCAAAGCTAGAAGCCTCACTGACTTCGACTTAACTTTTGGGAGATTTGATGGTGAAAGTGTTCAAAAGCAGTAAATCTCATGCCATTTTTATTACACCCTGATGTTAAATGTTTACATAGCTAAATTATTATTCTTTTTAAATAAAGAACTAGAGTCTGGATGAACATATATTACATTGGGGACAGTGGTGATGATTCAAAGTGACCCAGAGATCATGAAGAAGACCACATTGTAATGGTCAACAGAAAACAGAGCTTTAGGAAAGAGACATTGTGATTAAATCCCCAAGTGCCCAGAGACAACAGAGAATTGACCGTTGCTGGAGACCTTTGAGACATCAAAGGCAGTTGAAACCTGAGCAAGTCATAGGGTAAGAGAAAGGTTATGGAAGCAAAATACGCAAGGATCGCTTTTTCAAGATATTTAGCAATACAGGAAGCTGCAGGACTGGATAAAGTGATGACGTTTTGTTTGTTTGCTTTTATAATAAGGAACTGTTGATGGTGTTTGTAGGTAGAAAGGAAGGAGACAGTCAAGAGAGAGTTGACGATTTCAAGAAAAAAGAAGGTATTTCATGGAAGAAGATTCTGGAGACGGTAGAAGGGGATGTGTTAAAAAAGCATAACTGAACAGGTTATTTAGGTAAGTAAGAAAAGCCAAAAACCCAAGGTATATATTTCTTTTATACTTAATTGTTATTTTCAAAAGATATCACAGTCAGGAAATTTCTACACACAAATAGTCAATATAACAACTATTTTGCACCTATTTGCTTTTCTTATTTAAAAAAGAAAGTTCAGAGTACAATAGAAAAAATCAATAATACAAATTTTTTCTTCCACTTGGGACATTATGAAATGAAAAAGATAATATAAATATGTAATACCTGAATATGAAAAAATTAAATGTACTAAAACATTAGGAAGATAAAACAGATTATTCAAAAGTAAAATAATTTAACTATGAGGTGAACACTCATAGTTACATAACAATTTAAATAACAATTTACATAACAATGTAAATATATATATGCCTTACTGTTAAAATGTACAGCTGAAACATTATATTTCATTAACCAATGTCACTATAAAAATAATAAATAAATAAAAATTATTTTAAAATTTTAAAATAAAATAAAATAATTTAGAATATTCAGAAATGCCTCAAGAAACAAAAATACAATATAAAATTAAAGTATATTAATACAAAGGCCATTGAGAGACATCTGTACTTGTTAATTATTGTGTTGTGGGGAGTGAAACACTTAAAATAACTTAGTGCTTTTCTTTAAAAGAGTGAATTCTATGCACTAAAAAAAATGTAGAAAAGCAGTGCAAAAACTACTTTGTATTAATGTAGTATAAGAAAACATCCTACACAAGGCAATTAAAAAGAGGGGAGAGGTGGGAAATTGATTATTTACCTTTGGGACATCGGTTCTTTGAGATTAGTTCAATTTTTCTATAAATTATTTTTTTCAGGACACTCATGCAAAACCCCTTTTAAATTCAAAAGTTAAATTACCAAAACCAGAAATGAGGATAATGATTTGTCTTTTACGCTCATTATGATGAAGCACAAGTCAATTTAAGGCAGTTCTCTGAGAACCAACAAAATATGAAACCATCCTTAGAACAAATAAAGCATAACCAGTATAGCAGTTCTCTCTATTTTTATTCCTGTGTTGGGGAAAGTTTGGATTATATAACATAATAAAAATAAATCAGACAGACATGATCATATTAAAGTAAGAATATGAGATAATCAGTCAAAAATGCACTATAGTTATTTTCAAGCTGGCTCCACACCTGGAAGCAAACTTAGTCATCATCCTCATCTTGTCATCACTATGAAAATGTTTGAGTGACTGACTTAAGACAGGAGCTATGGGATTTTGAAAGACTAAGATTCAGACTAATAAATTGCTAAACTCTGCTATTTGATAAAGGGTTTGGCATTATTTAGATCCACTTAACTTGAGAAAGTGCATAAAATTCACTGTGATTGAATTTCACCTATTCCAAAAAGTCATTGAATCCATTAAACAAATAAATTCTTAAAATTAGTATGTGCTCTCATTTTCCACATATAATTACTGCCAGTTCAGATCTCCTGCCTCAACAGCCTGAAGATCAAGTGAGGTCACATAACAAAAATTCCCTCCTAACACAAGTTTTTCCTAGTATTTTACATAGTCCTCAGGGAAACTTTCCATGTGTCCCAAACAAATGAACTCAAGTTCTTCCATTGCACCCTCTTAGTGATGTCCTGCACTCATGAAGCAGTTCAGAGGACATCAATCACCACTGCCTAGATCCTATATGAAGTATCATAACATCTCTGCTTTACCTTCACCTTCTGACCTCACATGTGCCTTCCTTGTTCACCAAGGAGCGAATCTCTCTTCTACCTCCCTCTATGTTGAAGTTGAATATATGATTTATTATTATTTTGTAACTTAAACACTTTGGAAAGTAAAAGGGGCCTCTAATTAATAGTTACCCTAAGACAAGAGACTAAACTAGGCCTGTCCAAGGCAAACCAGGACTTATAGGCAACGTATATATAGTTCCTTTTTTATCCAGGGCTCTCAGGCAGTGTGCCTGCCTCCAGGTTCTTCACCAGTTCTTGGGGTAAAACAGTTCTTCTGGATTCTTTTTCTTCACAGGCCTCAGACTTAGTCCCCAGGGCTAGGTAGAAGTAGACACCATATTGTCCAACTTCTACTTCACAGGTCCTTCCTACCCCAAGACATACTCAGGCCAAGATACACAAAATAAATTAAAGTTGGGACACCATGGTGTGAAGCCCCATCTCATCTCAAAATCAACACACACCAATGGAAAATAAAAACAGAAAATAACCTTTTCTTTACCAAGGCCAATTAATATTTTCCTGTTATTAATGTGTAGAAAAAAATCTTGATCATAACCTTTCTCTTTGTCATTAAATATTGATCATTGCATCTGCCCTGTATCTGGAAAAATTTATAACAAACAATATTGGTTAAATAATATCTATACAGCTTTGTGAACAGAGAATTATGTTCATAGTAATAATAATGTTATCTTCAAAAGAGAAGTTGGGATGGGAAATAACATATTCCTATAAAAAAGCACTCATGAAATTTTTTTTAATATTGATGTTTAAAACAAATATATCAGCCACATTTGCTAACATTTACTAACTGCATATAATCTATAAAAAATTAATGATCACACCCTAATAGTTAAGTGTGTATGTTCCACAAGAGCCTCCCACATCTTCGAAGAGAGTTTTTAATAATAGACTACACAACTGTAGTCTGAAGCAGAAAGCCATAGAGACAGATCATGACATAGTTATGTACACAACTCCAAAAGAAAATAATTTTAACAGAGATCTTAACAAAGATCTTACTTTGCTTTCTATTTGTGTTCAAAATAAGACTATGACATTTGGTTCAACATTAAATAATTGGACTACCAAATTTAGGTCTGTTCCATCAATCTAAATTGTCTCTGAGGAACAGGGAAAACTATGACTTAGACAAACACAAAGCATAGGACTTTGAACATTTTGGTTGCTCAATGGATGTTTGTTGATTTGATAACCTTGAAGTGTTCCAAGCCATACAGGCAATCCCACAGCCCTTGAGATAAGATCCTTACTTTTGTCTACAAACTGCGGATATCTTTTCTGAGAAGGATAGAGTCGTGCAGTTTCTCAGACTGCTCTTCTAGGCTCAGCACGAAATTTCACAAGGAAGAAGCTCAGCTCTGAAGTGGAGGGGAGAACAAGTGATAACATGAAGTCTGTGAATAGCAGAACAATTCAATTTGAATCCACATCAGAGCAGCAAGCTGCAAAACTGGAGCTCTTACTATGAAGTCACTGGAAGGGTCAGAGTTATCGAGCAAAATACATCAGACCTGTGCCAAAATAGTCTCTTCTCTTCATAAGTTTCCCGATTTTCTCACTGCCTGAAATTTCTCCATTGAAGTTTTACTCTTTTAGGTCATAAAGTCTTTTTGGTCTTCTAGAATTTCCTATCAAAAAAAAATATCAACACTGGGAAGATTAGATATTTAATTCACCATTTCCAAAAATATATATTTCTAGTCCATAAGATTTGTCATGGGAAGATAAACAAACAAAACTAAAAAACACTGCTGTAGTCAAAGAAATTTAGTAAATACTCTATTCTTTGTTAACTTTTTTTGACTCATGATTCTAGAGAACTTATTAAATAAAGGCTTTGAAACATATTGCAGAAAAAAATAGAATTTTTAATATAGTATTTGCAAAATTATTTTGACTAGGAAATAATTTAGAATTATTTTGAGCATCCAGAATTCTGTAATATCTATTCACAATAGATCTTCAAAGCATGGAAACATGGGTGATGTGATCAGCAGCTAGAGAGCCAGGAACTGTTACTAGGTGACTGCACCCATTATCATTACAGGTATTCATTGCATATTATTGTATAATATCAACAGTGTCAGTGTTTTCCTAAATTTTTTTGGCCCTATAGAAAACTGTATGTCATAGCTCATACATTGAAGAATTTATTATATCCATTATTAAAAAAAATAAGATAGTCTTCACATGAAAAGTTAATAAAAAAGTAAATATTTGATTGAATGATGAATAGGTTATACGATGTGATTTTTAATTCTGGAAAATAAGTGGTTCATGGAATAAAGCTAAGCTTTGAAGTTTGGACAGCATTTGTGTGAGCAGAGAAGTTAGTGTCCTAGGCAGAGGAACCATGAAAGCAAAGGAGTGGTGGTGGGCACCAGGTACCACGACCCAAATCAAAGCACTCCTGAGTCTGGAAGACAACAGCAGAAGCCACTATAGTTAGGAACCGTTGCTATTGGGCGTTCTGTGGCCTAGCTTGGGGCTCACCAAGGACCTGACTCCACAAAGAGTCTCTTCTCAATGGAAGGTGCCCCGGGCAAGAGCTGCTGCCAGGAAGTGCAGTTTGGGGCCCACTGTCAGGATCTGGAACCACCAGGCAAGCAAAATGCAACATAGCCCATGACTAGCCATTGCCAAAGGGAACATATCATTCTGGGGACCAGCAAATAAATTAAGCTGAAGTTGCCTTATTATTAAAAAATTCTAGCGCCTCATGATTTCCTGGCAACACCCAAAATTTATTCTGGTTTTGGACAGTCATGGCCTTAACAATACACTGTTGTTGGGAGCATGGTTGAATGATGGCCCAACTGCTGTCCCTCTGGATCCACGGCCACCCTGGGTCTCAGGCTACACTTCCTGTGAGTGCTCTTGGCAGTGACAGCATGGTGAGGGCAAGACCTGGGATTCAGGTCTCTTCCGATGAATGGTTTGGGTGCAGGTTTTCCCACTGACCTGGCCGAATGTTTTTGGAACTCTGCTGTCTCCTTCACAGGCATCAAACCAGCATTGTGATCTGAAGGCATTTCTTCCCTTTGCCTTCTCTGTATCTTTTTTTTATCCTTCTGGGGCATTTCCCCTGATACATTTCTTGCACATCTAATTCTAGCTTAGCATCTTCTTTTTCAGAGGATCCAACTAACACAGAAACTCAACACAATCCATTCTGCAGTTCCATTCTGTTGAGCTTTTAGGTGAAATCTTTCTCTTTCTCTTCCATGCTCCACAATCATACAAGGAGAGAAGGAGTCTCCACCTCCCAGTTTCACCTTTACCTCGATATTGAACTCCAGGCACACATCTTCTCTTCCTTCTGAAAGAAGTTCAATTTGAAAAGGATCTTATCATTTGATAAAAGCAAAAGAAAGGAAATTAACACCAGAAAGTGGCCACTCAAATTGAAGAAAAGAGAATGTACTTGCAGAATAGAAGGACTTGTCTATTTAAAATTGCTTCTTGAAGAGCTTAATAAAAGGCACTACTGATTATTCAATCAGCAAGTAATTACAATCTTTTTATACTTAGTGTATTAGATCCTTGGGGCTGCACAACAAAATGAACAACAGAAATTTATACTCTTCAAGGTACTGGAGGCTGAAAGTCTGATATTAAGGTGTTAGTAGGGCCATGTTCTCTCTGAAGTCTCTAGGGGAGGATGTGTTTCATGACGTTCTCTTAGTTTATGGTGTTGCTGACAATCCTTGGTCTTATGGTATTTTAAAGTAAGGTCACAGATACCTAGGACTAGGACTTTAATGGATCTTTTTGGAAGACACAATTCAAGCTGAACACTTGAGTTTGAACATGTTTCTTTGAATGGAAAAATGAAAAACTGTATAATTAAATAAAATGTCTCAGTTACCTGGTAGATAAGGAAACAAATACTTCTACTTTAGTTAGTGAATTGTGCCACTGCTTGCATTGCATCCATATATGTCTGATGTGTTCTCTACATCTTCACATGCAGCTAGCACCTAGCACTTTGGGCCACTGCTGAATATTGCTGGATAGGAAATATTGCTGAATGATATGAATCGATAGTCAGATTTATTACAACTGGCAAAAGCACTGCTGGTTTGAAGTAGTGATCTTTCTAGTTGAAATTCATTGGGTCTTTTTAATGACACTATTTATACATAAATACACTTTTCTGATGCAGAGAAAACAGAATAAAGAAGTCATGAAATCAATCAGCTGGAAAGGATTTTATAAAGCACTTTCTAGATAATAAATCACAGCACTCTAAGACTTCACATATACATGACTAAATATTTTTAGCAGCTTCCAAATTCTTCCCCATCCCATCTGCCACAGGTAAGTAGCTGAACTAGAATGAGAATTTAGCAAATATTGTGGAGGGACTATTCAAGAAACCATTCACAACCTCTCTTCTCCCTGACTCTATTATAGTTAAAGTTAAGAATTTGAACTCTTTGCCTTTGTCATGACTAAAGGCGGTCTTATGACACGCTTTTGACAAATAATATGTAGAAAGAGTCACTTGAGAGGACATTTCTTCTCAATAAAAAAGACTCTCTAAGAGAACTGTTCTTGCCTCTCATTATTTGACAATCTCTCATCTTCCTGCCAGGAATGTATATGTGATACCAGGCGATAAAGCAACCATTTTACCACAATGAGTTCAAAAGTTTCCATAGAAATAGTGACGTAAGACCATTGAAGGTGGAATAAAAATTTCCAAACTTGGATTTTAACATTGGATTGTTCCACGAAGGAATATGAACTTAACTTCTATAGAAGAAATTATTAACAAGGAGCTATTTTTCCTGCCACATGACATTTAGCAATGTCTGGAAACATTTTGATTGTCACACCTGTATGAGAGAACAGCTAATGGCATCAAGTGGGATAGAAACCAGAGATGTTGCTAAACATTCTACAATGCACAAGACAACTCTCAACAATAAAAATATTATCCAGCCCAAAATGTCAATAATGGTGAGATTAAGAAACTCTAGTCTATAGATCTCAATGTTAAATAAGAGGATTTTTAAAAGGTGACATCTATAACTTCTTAAAAAGTACAATATAGTCTAAATATTTCTGACAATTCTTGAGTTACAGTGTACCCACACAATAGGCAATTTAAGTTGTCTTTTAAAACAATAGTTATGAAGATTAATTAACAACAGCAAAAGTTGCATTTGTATTAAGTGAAAAAAATCAATATATAAAAGTGTAAGCATTGAGTGACTACTACCATTTTAAAAAGAAAGTGGATGTATGTGAAAACAAAGTGATGATAGTAATTGTATTGACAATTTTATAAATAAGTTTGTTCCTTTTGTTGTGCAAAGGTTATGCAATGTGATTATGCTATTTTTATAATTTGTATAATTTGGGAAATAGTTTTTTAAGTAATAAGTGGGGAAAAAATTAAAATACTCAATTGATGTTTATTTCTCTGACATTTATGAAATTTCTTCTTAGTCTTACAAAAATACTATACAAGCTAATTAAATAGTTTATGCAGTTGATACTATTTATATTGATTCATCATGTAAGCAACATTCTTTCTCTGTTCTTTATATCTCTCTAAATATGGAATTCTTGGAGTTCAACTCATTGACTATTTCCTTCCAAGATATTGTGAAAGCATCTGTATTATCTGCAACATTAAAGTAATTGTGTAAAAATTTGTCTCTGGAAATGTTTATATATGTTTCAGTTTCCTGTACCTGCTCTAATGAATTACCACAATTGGGTTGCTTAAAACAACAGAAATTTATTCTTTTACAGTTCTGAAAGGGAGGCCAGAAGTCCAAAGCCAGTATCACTAGGCCAAAATCCAGATGTCAGCAGGGCTGCACTCCTTCTGGAAGTTCAAGGGGGAAAATCCTTGCTTCTACCAATTTCTGGTGGCTGCAGTACTTCTTTGGCTTGTGGCTGCTTCACTTCAATCTGCCTCTTCATATGTCCTTCTCCTCTGTGTATTTGTCACCTGCATCTCTTCTACAAAGGTACAGGTGATGGTATTTAGGGTCCAAACAGGTATCTGGGATAATCTCCCCAACATAATCATTCCTGCAAAGACTCTTTTACTCCAAATAAAATAAGGGAAAATTTCCAGAGATTAGGATCTGTTATCTTTAGGATCCATTCAGATTACTACAATATTATATAAAGAAAATGTAAATCTAATTACTAATATCATCTGAAAATCTGAATTTCTATTTATACCGAGCTAGGACTTAAAATCTGGCAGGATCACTTAGGATCTTAATCCTAGAAATGTAGTTTGAGAGTGAAATACCCATTATCCTACTAACTGAAAGAAGCAGAAAGTGATAAAATTTGTGCAAATTAATTTTTTAACACATCAGTATAAAATGTTTTTTAAATTATTAATTTACCAATAAAATTTGTTTTATCTGAATGAACACTTGAATACATAATGATTTCTTATATCTAAAAATAGAGTAACATAATTTTACCATATTTCAACAACAATGAAGTGTTCTGGAAACTAATTGGAGGATTTAACCTTAATGGCATAGTTCAGTAAACATAAGACTGAAATTACTAAAAAGGAAGAACTGCACTTATTTTGTTTGAGTTGACTAAGAAGCTTAAAATATCTTAATTAACTCTTCAATTAAAAGATATTTCAGCAAAATTATGAGAGTACACAAATAATTAAAACCTTAGAGCTTTTATTTCTTTTTCCCCATTTGGTTAGTTTAATTCTTCAGATTCACTTTCAGAATAAACCTGACAAAGGCATAACTTTGGGAGAAGTTACATATGATAACTGTTATTTTATTTCTGTTTTTGATCAGGAATATTACTAAATCTAAACATTAATTTTCATATAACTTGGAATATATCTGTTCTTTCTTTGAGTTTAAGAGCCTTTGATACTATTACTTTAGGTGCAATTAAACAGCAAAACTTGCTCTAATTATTTCTAAAGCCAGTTGTAAGGAAGCTACCTTTAAGTAAATTAATAGAATTATCTACTCAATTAGGTAAATCATGATCTAAATTTATTGCATTTAAGACTTTGAGTATGCTACCTACTAGGAAAAATAAATTAATTAAAAATCCCTTGGCACAAGATATCCTTAGTATGATGCTAAGTTTGTGTCTTCTCTCTCTTTCAGAAAAAGACAACTGGGTTAATTTTTTAAAGTGTATTTTAATATTAGCTCCCCATGAAATAAAGAAATAAAAAATGGATGTTTCAAAAGCAATCTTTCAATTTCTTTAAGAAGTAATAAATTATAAAAGCCTAATATAGCTCTATACTCAATCTCTTTCTCTTCCTTTTTCCAAGCCCCCCGACCCTCCTCCCCACCCTGCCTCTTGTAATCATTCCAGTTTTTGAAATCTAATTCCAATGATGCATCCCTGTCTTTCGTTGCCTTCGTTTCTCCTTCTGAACTGGTCTCTCTCATCCATCTATAAACAAGCCCTCGCCTATCTGTACTTGAAAGAACATAAGTTCCTCTTCCTCCCCTGCTTTTCACACTATTGTTTTATACTCCTTCCCAAACTCTTTGCTGTAGATTTCACTCAGTACTTTCATTTTTTTGTCTCCCATTTATTTCTTAAATCCTCTATAATCTAGCTTACATGAGATAATAGTAACATCTATACAACACAGTCTTTCTTTTCAGTTCAGAGTATTTTTTATTGTGATAAAATATACCTAACGTAAATGTACAGTCCTCTGACATTAAGTACATTCATATTGCCGTGCAACTCTCACCGCCATCCATCTCCAGAGCTTTTTCATCTTCTCTAACTGGAACTCTGTACCCAATAAACAATAATTCCACATTGCTTCTATTCACCCACTCCAAAACGCAGCCCCTGGCAACCACTAACTTCCTTTCTGTCTCTCTGAATTTAACTAATCTAGGTACCTTACATAAGTGGAATTATACAATATTTTTCCTTTCATATCTGGCTTATTTCATTTAGTATAATGTTTTCAAGGTTTATCCATGTTGTATCGTGGGTCAGAATTTTCTTCCTTTTCAAGACATTGTATATGCATGTATATATTCTTGAATTATATAAATTTATTATATATTGTTGAATATGAATTATATATTCCTGAATTATATATATAGTTATACATATAGTTATATATATATAGTTATATAGTTATATATATATATAGTTATATATATAACTATATGTATATAGTTATATATATATTCTTGGATTATAGAAATAGAGACAACTTCAAGGAGATGGAAATATATATGTATCACATTTTTTATTATTTATTCAGCTGTTGATAAACACTTGGGTTGCTTCTTTTGGCTATTATAAATGCTGCTATGACCACAGGTGTGCAAATATCTCTTCAAGTCCACTTCTTTTGGGTAAATATCCATAAATGGAATTGCTAGGTCATATAGTAATTGTATTTTTAATTTTTTTGAGTAATTGTCATACTATTTTCAACAGCAGCTGCCCATATTACTATATTCCCAACAGTAATGTACAAGGATTCCAATTTCTCCACATCCTCACCAACACTTATTTTTTGAGAGAGTGTTTGTTTGTTTTAATAAAATTCATCTTAATGGGTGCTAAGTGGCATCTCCACTGTAGTTTTGATTTAATGATTCTGAGAATCTTCATGTTCCATTAATCATTCATTTGTCTTTTTTGAAGAAATATCTATTCAAGCCCTTTGCCCATTTTTTAATCAGTCATTTAACTGACTCATTTAATTAAGTCATTGAGTTGTAGGAGTTCTTTATATATTCTGTATATCAATCCCTTATCAGAAATATCATTTGCAAATATTTTTTTCATTCCTTGGGTTGCTTTTTATTCTGTTGATAGTATCTTTCGATTCAAAAAGTAACATGGCACTATTTTTAGTTCAATTTATTTAATTTTCATGACAATCTTATGAAGTAAGTACTATTTTTATTATCCACATTTACAGATAAGACTGAGACATAGAAGGTTTAAGTAATGCGCCAACATACCATGGTAATGACTAAGCTTAGATTTGAGTTTGTTATGGAGTGAATGTTTGTGTCCCCTCAAGTTTATATGTTAAAATTCTGCCCCTCAATGTTCTGGTATTTGGAGGTGGGACCATTTAGAGATGATTAGAATTAGATATCATGAGGGTGGAGCCTTCACGAGTGGGATTAATGCCCTTATAAGAGTTATGAGAGATCAGTATCTTCTCTCTGCTTTTCTCTGGAGGAAGCTATATTGAGAATTCATACATCTATAACCTGGGAGAGGAATCTGACCAGAACTTCCTGGCATACTGATCTCAAACTTTCTACCACCAGAATTTGAGAAGTAAATTTCTGTTGTTTATAAGCCATTCAGTCTATGATACTTTGTTATAGCAGCCCAAACTGACTCAGACAGAACCCTTGGGGTTTGTCTCAGAAGCACCATGTCATAGACACCTCTTATAGTGGACATCAGTGGCTTCCTGGTTATTAAATCTAGTTATCTTTTTTCACTGTTTATTCTATTGCCTGTTCTTTTCTCTATCATTTTAAATCATGACCTTTTGTCTGTGAAACTCTCCTTCCCTCAGCTATGACACTTTTCTTGGTTCTCCTACTTCCTTGAGATAGTTTCATCTGCTTTATCAGTCTTCTATACCTTTCATCATGTTCACAGCTTCAAATGTCTTATTTTAGCTTCCCTTTTTGCTTATTCTATGCTATCCAAGAACCATTTTTCTTTTCTGTTTCAGGTTGAATTTTGTCCTCTAAAAAAAATGTCGAAGTTTTAATGTCCATTACCTGTGAATGTGATCTTCTTTGAAAATAGAATCTTTGCAAATGATCAAATTAAGCCAAGGTCATTTTGGCAGGTCTCTTAATTCAATATGACTGTGTCTTTATAAAAGGGAGAAAATTGCGCACAGACACAGACATGAATGCAATCTACAAGCCAAATAACACCTGAGGCTATCAAAACCTGGGAGGAAAGAATGTAGCAGGTTCTCTCTTACTGCCCTTCAGAAAAAACAAACCTTGCTTATACTTTGGTTTCAGACTTCCAGCCTCCACAACTGTGACACAATAAATTCCTTTAAGCCACCCAGTTTGTGGTATTTTGTTATGGCAGCCCCAGGAAACTACACTTTCCAAAGTCTTGAAATCAACTACTCTATGAATAGATTCTCAAACTCAACCTCTGGTCCTAATTATCCTTCTGAGTTCTAAGCCTACAATATCAACAGGATATCATGGCTACCCAACCACGATGCTGCCTTTCCAGAATATTACTCTTCACTCATCCTCCTTTTTCTCACCTATGGACCCTGCATTGCAATCTTTGTAAATAAGATGTCTGTGGCTCTAGCCACTATGGCTGAAAACCACAAAGTCACCTTTGAGTTCTCATTTTCCACCCCCTTGAAGCTGACTTTGTTTCTGTAATCCAAGAATCCTGTGTGGTCCATTAGTTTAGGAGACTATTATCAGGTTCCCAATTTGGCAGTGCTTGTATCCCATGGTCAGAGGCCTATCTGCAAACTCAACTCTACCTGATAGTTAGAAGGATTGAAGGCACTTTAGCCCAAGTATTGGGATACGAACTCAAGGACTCCCTGCTGTTCTCCCAGATAATGTTATGGTCCAATATCTGGGTACTGGCCTTGTTTCTCCTTATTTAAATAACCAAAGTTTTACCTAGCATCTTAATACTTTTAAAACTTGGACTTTCTTCCTGAACCCCAGCCCAGTGGCTAGAGTTCTGATAACTTCCGACAGATGTCCTTAAGAGCTAAGAGTCCAACTCTTCTTCAGGTCTGGGTTCCCACCATAGCACTTGACCACCAGGTAGAACACTACTATTATGCTGCATCAGGGATTCAGACTCAACTTGTTTGTCTAATCTGGTGCCCATTGTCCACTTTTTTTCCTTTTTATTAGTTCAATTATATTTAACACACTTACATCTATTTTCTTATTTAATACTAAGAGCCTTAAAGAAATCCATAAATTCGAGAGATTAAATAACTCACTCCAGCTCAACTAGTTAGCATTTGTAGCACCAGCACTCAGATCCAGGCCTCCTCTCTGAATTCCACGTTCTTTTCACTTCATAGCACTACACGTTCCTGCGTTCCTGGAATCTACTGGTGAGACAGAAGTTCTTTCCAGCCTCTATCAGCCCATCAGGGCCTCTAGGTCCAGATTCCAATCTCTGCTCAGCTGCCTTCTCCTGCTATAGATAACTGACCCATATTCTATCATATCCAGAGATTCGACAAATGGCTGTTTTCTAAGTAACCTTAAAACTAATGATCTGCCTTCTGAAAAGGCTGAAAATGGTTTAAGGAATTGCAAAACAACACAGTATCATAAACATGTATGCAAGTTTCCAAGCATAAGGTAAGCATATTCCTATGAAGACATATTTTCACAGAAAATATGAGATTCCATGCAGTACCTGTAGAAGGAAGCTGTAATGCAAGAGGGAAGAGCACAGGGAGTGACTCTGGCATAAGTGACCACCTAGAACAAATTTTTCTCCTCAATTTGTTGTCCACTTTTCCATTTCAGCATGATGAGTGTTAATCTTTTATTAATCCTCTCTTTCTTAATACTAAAAGTCAGCATGATGTGTATTACCATTTCCTGGGCTGACCTTTAAGATGCTGGACACGTCGGGGAAGCACAGTGCTAGAGAACATGGGCTCTAGAGCAAGAACAGGGATCCTGGCCCCACCATTGTTAGTAGTAACCTTGAGCAAGTTACTTAACCTCTCTATACCTTTTTTTCCTCACTGTAAAATGGAGCTATTAATACAACGCTTGCCTCAGTGTTGTTGGAAGGATTAAATAATTAATTTAAGTGCCTAGAATAGCACTTTGCCTGGAGAACTTGCTATTTAACTCTTTGCTATTCCATATGCACAGAAGTAGGAAATCAAGTCCCTGGAGGAATCATTGCTACTAGATATTCAGCAGAGATTTATAAACGAAGACTTCGGAAAACTTACTCTATTAGTTGCCATGGAATGTTTCTATACTCCTTCTTCCCATACAACAAATATAAATAATTAGTTTTTGTATGAGACAGTCCTTTCAGCCTAATAAATATGTATGACCTCATAGTGTTAGTTAGAAGATGCCAGCCACCTGACTTAGATGTAGAGCAAGCAAACACTGTTGCACAATAAGTAGTTGGTCATTAAGAAAAAAAGTTGGCAATGGGCATAAGGGTCAGAGCAGCCTGCCAAACACAATTTCTTGAGAAAGATGAGGTGAAGGCTCATTATAATTCGTCTCCAGTGGCCTACTTATACCTGTTAACAACTTAAAAATCTATGATGTTATACCTCCTTGTGTTTTCTTTGTTTACTCTGAAAACTTACATTCTGAGTAAATTACCATAGAAGTCAAAAATATTAATCAAAACAATTATTGTCAGCATAATTTCACCATATCTTGTGCCTCTTAGTTACTTCTTTACAAAGAAAAAAATAATATTTTTATAATAGTGTCAGAGTATATAGACTCCTTCATAACATATTAATTTTTATAAAAACTTAACCAGAAATCAGAAACATTTTAACAAATTATATTATTTCTCTGGATTACAAGGTAACTAAAAATATTAAAATATGAACTCTTTAGACACATTAAGTAATGTTATACATATAAAAGTAAAATAAAGCTGACAATCATATCAATTATCATGTCAAAATTACATAGGTGCAGTGTTAAGAAAAAGAAAGAGCCAGGAAATATATTATTAAATCATCTATATTTTTAGGTATAGAAGATGTACAGTTTTTAAAATAATACTCCTTATATAGTCACCTTTTTAAAAAATTGTGACTGAAAGTGTCACTTTTCAAAACCTTATATAGAGTTTCATTGCAAGAGAAACAATACCATAAAAACAATTAAAGACCAGGAATAATAAACTCTTTAAAGAAGGGAAAAAGGAGATCTTGATCAAATGAAATTTTATTGTCTTAATTAATTAATTTCAAAGTTTCCCTAGCAATCTTGACCTACAGAATGTTGCAGTAGTGCTCTCAACAGATCACATAGTAATCCTGGGAAAGGCAGATTAAACTGGTTCTTTTGGGTTTTTAAAAGCTAGATTGAATGTCCAAAGGTAAGACTCCTGTTCTGATAAACTCTTCTTTATCTAAATCCCCCCCTTTCTCTTAATCTCCGTTGACTTCACCAGCCCTGAAGATAGCAGCTGTGCCATCTGATAGGAGATAAACCCATGTGCCTGTTTTCCACCCTTACTGAAAAAAACCTTTGAATTTGTAACTTGGGCCTGAAGATATTTATCTCACAATCTTCGGTTGCCAAGAATTCGAAAGTGGGCCACGTCAGCCACTTCTGGAATCTGCCCTGGCCACTTCTATTTATTTAAAAAAAAAAAAAAAGTATCAGCATAGAATACTTAACTGAATTTTAGTATTTTAGTGCACTTAACCAGGCAATATCCCCTGCAGGAATTTATTTAAACTATGAGGCAGGTCTGCTGAAGAAAAGCCATTCAAATGTTACTGAGAATACCCTAGATCCCATTACAGCTTCAATTTCATTTAGGCTCTGGATTCTTTATAAATTGTATGTGTTAGCACAGTTTGTAACCCATCATGACAAAGTAGGTATTGCTTTTCAGAAGTCAAATCAAAGGAGTCCAGTGAAAGAATCTGGCTAAACTGACATGCTAAAGTTAAGCTAATCAAGATTTGTTTCAGGATTTTTTTTTTCCACCAAATATTTAAAATGTACCTCATATTGCAAGAAGTATTTTCAAAAAATACCTTACTAATATTCATTCTCATTAAAAAAAAAAAAAAGTTTTTATTTCCACGTTCTAAACACCCAAAGATCCTGGAGTTTAGAATGGTATACCCTCAATTAGGCAAATTTATCCAGTGAGGAATTATTTTCAGCAGTTTTTCTTGTCAAATCGTGCTCTTGTCAGCTATTCATTCCCCTAAGCTATTATTGTCTGGTTCTCCTTCCTTTATCATATCTAAGCTCTTTCAGCTTGGGACATCAAATTAACCTGACAAATAAATAAATCCATGCTCATATTTGAAGGAACCTCAAGAAATACAATTCAACTGGGTTCTTTCAAAACTTAATGTTTCTCCTCAACAACCAGTGAATCCACCTGTTTCCCCAGATAAGAGCTTTTTTTATAGGTAATCAATGAGTCATTCATTTTTAGTTCAGTGGCAACCAACTACATTTAATATTTGTTTTTCTTCCCAGTATCTTAAGACTCTGGGTCTCCTTCCTCTATTAATATTCAGCCAATATTTATTGAGAACCAAACATGATGCAAAGTGTTGAAGGTTAAATAATACAGAAATGATATCCAAATAGAGCAGCGTATAAATAATGCAGAGGAGTAAATGGGAGTGTTTCACAAAAGCAAGGACCATGTCTGGTTGTCTTTTTGGCTTCTTGGAGGCACCACAATTTCCAAGGTACGAACATCTGTTTTAAACCCATGTAAAATTAATTTATAATTCCTGCAATGGAAAGATGAATAAGTCCACAATGTCCTGTTTAGTAAATTGAAATAAAAGCAGATTTGGAAAGTTGCTATAATCTATATATAATCAGATCTCTACTTCTTAAGTTCAAGGGTTTCTTTAAAAATCAAAATAGTAATCAAAGCAAAACTCTTGTTAATTAGAAAAAAACATACAAATTAATGAATTATTATTCAAAAATGAATAACCATTTTTAAAATTAATCAATTTATGTATTTATTTATTTTTTAACCACAATTGACATTTAATATTATTTTATATTAGTTTCAGGTGTACAGCATAGTAGTTAGACATTTATATAATTTATGAAGTGATCCTGCTGAATTAGTCTAGGACCCACCTAGCACTATACATGGTTATTACAGTATTATTGACTATATTCCCTGTGCTATACTTTACATCCCCATGACTATTTCATAACTACCAATTTGTACTTCTTAATACTTTCACCTTTTTTTATCCAGCCCCATAATTCCCCTCCCATATGGCAACCATCAGTTTGTTCTCTATAACTATGAGTTTCTCTTTGGTTTGTCTGTTTATTTATTTTGTTCTTTAGATTCCATATATAAGTGAAATCATATGGTATTTGTCTTTCTCTGTTTCACTTATTCCACTTAGCATAATACCTTCCAGGTCCATCCTGTTGTTGCAAATGATAAAATTTCTTTTTTTTTTTTATGGCTGAGTAATATTTCATTGTATATGCATACCACTTCTTTATTCAGTCATCTACTGATGGACACTTAGGTTGCTTTTATATCTTGGCTATTTTAAATAATGATGCAGTGAACATAGGGGTGCATATACCTTTTCAAATTAGTGTTACGGATTTCTTCAGATAAATACCCAGAAGTGGAATTGCAGAGTCATAAAGTAGTTCTATTTTTAATTTTTTGAGGAAACTCCATACTGTTTTCCATAGTGACTGCACCAATTTCCAGTCCCACCAACAGTGCAAGAAGGTTTCCTTCTCTCCACATCCTCACCAACACTTGTTTGTTGATTTAATGATGATGGTCATTCTGACAGCTGTGAGGTGATATCTCAACATGATTCTAATTTGCACTTCTCTGATGATTAGTTACATTGAGCATTTTTGCATATGCCTACTGGTCATCTGTATGTCCTCTTTGGAGAAAAGTCTGTGAATAACCATTTTAAAATATGTAATGAGATTATCTCCTATTGATTTTAGTTTTACTTTTATTTGTTCCTTGAATATCATATTAAATGTGTCTAATGGGCTGAGGTGTTTTCAAGGAGAAATTAGAAAAAAATTTTAATAAAATATAGTTGACATACCATATTATATTAGTTTTGGCTATACAGCATAGTGGTTCAACATTTACATTTTTTATGATGTAATCATCACAAGTCTGGTAACCACCTATTAACACACTGTTATTATGATAATAGAGACTATTTTCTCTATGCTGCATATTACATCCCCATGACATTGTTATTTTTCAATATAACTAGAGGTTTGTTTGCCTTTTTCATCCATCTCCCTTCCCCTCCTCCCCTCTGGCAAACTTCAGTTTGTTTTCTGTATCTATGAGTCTGTGCTCATTTGTTTTTTTTGTTTTTGTTTTTTTGTTTTTTTAGAATTCACATATAAGTGAAATCATACAGTATTTTTCTTTTCACTTAGCATGATACCCTCTAGTTTCACCTATGTTGTCATAAATGGCAAGATTTCATTATTTTTTTTATGGCTGATTAATATTCCATTGTATTGTGGATGAAAAAAAAGGAGTTCTATGGAAAGTAACTTCATAGGGTAATCTCATCATAAATTGCCAACTGGGCAGGTCAAGGTGAGTAGGCAGGCCCTAAGCATATAATGTTTTAGTAAAAGGTTTATCTTTGCCTTGAGCAAGCTCTGCCCATCATTTCTGTATATCTAAGAAACACACATGTGAAGTCAATCATCCTCAAGAGAGCATATATTCTTATTTACTACCCTGTAATCCAGTTGCTGCCTTGCTCTCTCCCACCTGCATATGACCTTCCTTATGTTCCCTCCTTAATTCCAAAGGCATAAAAAAACAGTCCGTTGAGGTCTTATTTCTAGGCATATCCTCTGTTTGGCTCAAACTTATAAAAATTCTCTACAGGTTTGAAAGCTTCTTACATTGCCATGGGCATCTTTTCATATGTCCATTGGCCATCTCTATGTCTTCTTTGAAGAAATGTCTGTTCAGATTCCTCACCCATTTTTTTAAATGGAATTGTTTGGTTTCTTGATATTGAGTTGTATGAGATCTTTATCTATTTTTGGATATTAACCCTTTATTGCAAATATCTTCTTCAAATCAGTAAGTTTTCTTTTCATTTTTCTTGATGGTTTTTTTCACTGTACAGAAGCTTTTTAGTTTGATGTAGTCCCATTTGTTTATATTTACTTGAGAATTTTTTAAAAATTTATTTTTTAGACTAAAAGCTGTTTATTTATCTCTCTCTTTTGCATTTGGTAAAATTGTTTAATTCTAGGTGATGCATTTCAGAGTCTGTGTAACTTCCATTCAAACCCTTATCTGCTCTCCAGCTGTGGTGGATAAGGAAATATGGCAAAGCCAGCTCCTGCCTCTCAGTCACTAGCTTTCAAACATTATACGACTGAATGACAATTTCTCTAGCCCTCATTTCTGTTGGGAGCCATTCTTGCTGAATGCCCTACAGACAGGTTTATATAAAGTTGCCTGCAAGCTAGAAATTTGCAGGGCAAGATGGGCTTCTTAATGGATAAGCTCGTTACTGAAGGAGGAAGATTGGCTTAATGGATAAGCACGTTACTAAAATTGTTTGTATATCTGGGTGTTGCTTCTCATGCACATCCTAGGGTATAAACATACTGTTCTTAATAAACTCAACGTGCAGTATTTACTGTTAGCCCTCCCGACTCTATCTTCTCTCTCTCTCTCTCTCTCTCTCTCTCTCTCTCTCTCTCTCTCTCTCTCTGTCTCTCACTCTCTCTCTCTTTTCTCAATCCTCACTCCCCCTCTTGGGAACTGTTCGATCTTAGCCAGCTGGCTCCGGCACATTTTCCTGTGCAGACCTGAAGCCTTATGTAGAGTAAGGCCATGGGAACACTGGAAGTGATAGTGAGACTGAGGGTCCAGAAGGAAACAAGTGCTGTAAAACACTGGAACACTTTAGGGCTACTACCTCCTTCTGATGACAGGTGAGTGGGTGGGTGGAAGGTGCACCAAGTCCAAAACAATATCTTTATTTTTCTGCTCAAATTCATTCACTTCATTTTACTATAGCCTGAAACTTTACCAATTAGAAATTCACATGAGTTATCAAACGTATGCTTTTAAATGTGAAAACACCTCTAGGAGGGTTAAATTAATTACCTTTCAGAGGAATTTGCTGTTCTGGACTCTGTGCTAGGACCTAAAGGTAGAAGAGAAAGATATCTCTCAAGTTGAGGAAAACACAATTACTGTTCATCTGAAACCACATCTGATAGGAGGAAAAGATAGTTATAAAACAATATGTTGTATGTTTTAATCAAAAATACTATATGTTTTTAAGTGATCTCTGAAGATGTTAGCAAAGGCTTCACTGTGAATGACTTTGAAGTCAGAATTTGGAGAGTCAACTGAAGTTCCCTTGTCAGAGAATAAGGACCAAAACATTCCATGCAGAGAGAATCCTTTGCACAATTCAAAAGGACAGAAAAGGGCCTTGCTCGGCTGGCAATAAAGAAATGCTTGTTCTGTCCATAGGGTGTGCAGTGCAGATAGGGACTCACAGAACTGATAGGGAACAAGATGGGTAGATGACAGCTGGATTGCCAAAAACCAAATGAGCTAAGTTTAAAAGACTAAATAATTTCTTTTAGTCAAAGAAAGACATGAAAATGTTGGAACTAGGATAACAGGTCCAGATTTGAATTTTCAAAAGATAATTCTGACAGCAGTACCTCTTAGTGAATCAGACTTAATTTTTCTTAAGAACTAGCTAGAAAACAACACCTAGGAACTAGCAAAAGCAGAAAAGAAAAATGAGGTACATCAGAGCATGGGGTACTTTGGCATAGGGTCATCCTGCGAGGGAAGCTATGAAAAGGAATTTAGAGTCAAATAGGAGTACAAGGCACATGAGGAAGATGGAATGGGAGGAAGAGATATGGGCAAATTTGAAGTTAAAACATGGGTTGTTTTAAAACAGCATTAGCAGACTGTGGCCGGTGGGCTAAATCCAGCCTTCTATCCGGTTTCGTACTGTTGTAGCCACCAGCCCCCAATAGGTACACGGACCATCAGAAATCAGTGAGTTATAGAAAACACACTCTTTATTCAGTCAGCTAAGTCTTCCAGGAGTACGCAGACCCCAGATTAAGCAGCCCCAAAATGCAGAGGTACAGGGTTTTTAAGCCCTAAACCCCATTCTTCATTCTGTTTGAACACACAAGTCTATTTTTCTTCTTTTTACTAACTGTCAACCTACAGGTCGGCGGTGCAAGCGGGAGTACAGAAGCAGAAAGCTTATTGTTAGAATGTTGTGTTCCCATGGGTGATAGCTTATGTTCCCATGGGTGACAGCCTATGTCCCCATGGGCGATAGCCAAGCAGTAACTTTCCAGCTAGCACAGTACAACACAGTTCTGAATATTTCTACATTTTTAAATGGTTAGGAGGAAAAAATCAAAACAAGTATAATGCTTGTGAAAAAAATAAAAGAACAATACTTGCAACATGTGATAATTGTATAAAATTCAAATTTTAGTATTTGTTAGTAAAGTTTTATTGTAACAGCCATGCTCATTGTGTATATATCATCTATGGCTGCTGTCACACTGCAACAGCAGAGTTGAATGCTTATGAAGAGACTATAAGGCCTGAAAAGCCTAAAATATTAACTATCTGGCCCTTTACAGAAAAAGTTGGCAGGAATGTATGTAAGTTTAGAAATAAAAAAATCAACACTCTTCCTTCATCCTGCTTTTGACTCAGTGAAGTTATATGTGACCTGGAAGCAATGTCTGTATCTGTGCCACATATGGTGCTGAACAGGATTTGCAAAAACTGGAGACTTTGCTACAGTGATCTGTTCAGGCACTCTGACAATTCCATCTCTACTTCCTAGTTTCCTGCACCAGGCATCCACGACCCAGAATCCATGACTTTTTATATACCTATTAGCATTAAGCTTCAGCTATTTTTAATGAAGTTTAAAAAAGATTTGGTGGGTAATTTGAGAACTTATAAAAATGCTCTCCCAATTTCAGACTCTGATGTGATAACAGACATGTAAATACGGTTTCTTTGTAAATTGTGGACCTGCATATAGTGGCTTAAAATATTGTGAAATTTCTATTCATGTGGTTGAACCTGAGTCATTGTGACTTAACAGGGTTAAGGCTCATAAAAGATGACTAGGGCTTGGAAGCACGCCAGTAAATGTTTCCTGATTACTACACGCTGACTACTTCAGATTATTGTTCGAAAGCTAGTGAATGAAGCAGACAGGATGCAACACTAGAGATTAGTTTTATGAATTGGAATTTATCACTGGCTGCAAAATATGTCTGGAAGAAAAGATTGAGGTAGAGAGTTAAGAAGGTGCAGATTTGTTCATAGGACTTAAACTAAAATGTTTTTATTGATAAAATTAATCTAGAATCACTCTGTGAAACCATTTTTGGTTTTCACACTTAAAAGCACTACTATACTAAATGTCTTATAGGAAAATCTTTTCTCATCTATTGCAGAAACAAATATAGAGCGCTTATGAGGTTATGTGAGTCATGTCAGGTCCTAGTGATACAAAAACAAATAAGACATGGTTCCTTTCCTCAAAAAACTTATTCCTACAGAAAAAGAACTGAAAGAATAAAGAAATAAATAATCTTAATAAGGCAATAAGTAATTCATACATAAAATCAAAGTATTATTTAGTTCAGTTTTGACACAAAAGGAATAATAATTTAAGAAAAATATGTTAATATCTATAAAACATTTGGAGTTTCTTAGCAGAAAGACTCCAAACAAATACAAATCATCAAAGACCAAGTCAATCTGTAATTTTAATTCCAGACGTCACAGAAGAGAAAGATTTAGATGGTTTATTTTGGTCATTAATCCCAAAGTTGCTAAGGCAATTATTATTAAAGATAATTTATCATGTGCCAGTAGTAAAATCCTGACTTAGTTAAATCTGTATCCCCAGAGGTTAACACCGTGCAATCTATACAAAAAAGGCTCAATATGTGTTTGTTGAGTAACTGAATTTCACCACTTTTTGGTGAAACCGGATTTTCAATGTGTTTGGAAAATATAGCTATGAAACTGGTTTACGAAACTCTAGCTTATATTCAAAACAGTAGTATCTTGGCTACATTGAATTGTGAGCCAAGAAGCTTGCCCCTGGCCATTATTAACCCTTTGTACTGAGCAGGGCAAGAGGAGGGCAGTTTAAACCAAACCCATCATTGGAATTTATTATTCTGCACCTCCTTGAAAAACATAACGGGATTTTCTAAGACTCTTGGGCTTATGAAAAGGAACTGCTTTAAAATATCTAGCATGAGCATTATTTATTGTGTAAAATAAAATTAGCAATAACAATGAATAATAATAATAACCATAATAAAATAAATGCTATCTAATATAATAATAGGTGTAATATAATACAATATCATATGTCATGTAAAATGGGAAGATTAGATGAGTAATGTGTCATGTGTTTACACAGTGTCTGAGACACAACAGTGCTCAATAAGTATTCGTTTTATTGTTAATTGTTATCCACATTTATTGGAAAGAACAATGGTGCAAATAAACCAAAATTATTTCTTCTGAAATTTGGGATTAATTGTATAAACTTTCATTTAGCAATTGATTTCCTTTCCTCTAATTAAATCTACCCTTGTTGTTTTCATTTTTTTATTTACATATTCATTCATAAAATAAAGACCATTCATTCAAGCAAACATTTAGTCAGTTTAATCAATGCTATCTTCCCTTATATGTTTACAGATGGGCTAAACAATTCAAATACATCTTGGTTCCTGCTTTCAAAAAGATCACAGTTCGCTAGGGAAATCAAACAAATCAAGAATCGAGTTGTCTGTCATGACACAGGCATGCTCAAGTACAGTGAGGTTGAGCTTCCAGTCTACAATTCAGTGTTCAGGAAAGCTTCTGTTAAAGAGGTAGTGCTTGGGCACTTTTAAGAAATTAGTAAAACCTAGCCAGGTAAGGGAGGTGGAAGCCACAATTATTCCAGGCAGAGGAAACATGGAAAAATAAGACATTAAAAAACAAACAAAGCACACACACAAAAACATGCAATTCTTTTTTTTTTTTTTTTTGGCCAAAACAAAGGATACACGTTGGGTATCTTATTTAGCTGTCTCAAAATCAGCTGTAGAGACAGGAATTCAGTGTATTAGTGGTGAGGTGATCCTAGAAAACACCGAGAAGGCAGGGGGAAAGTAAGTTGGGAAAGAAAGGCAGCCACGAAGTCTGTTTTATCAAACCTGGTACCACTGTGAGAAAATGGAAATCAGCCATACTCAGGAACCCTGGAAGCTGATGAAGGACACAGTTATCTTATTAGAGAGTAAGAAAGTCGAAGTACTTATGCATCAACTTTTTATACTTGTTGGTTGAGGACGCTGAAGGAAGACCTCAGGCACTGAAAGTCAGTCTCACTGCCACGGTAAGGCCCTAGGATGGGTTGGAAGGTGGCAGTGTCACTAGTACTTGCTGCATTGGGCATACCTAAAAGCCACACAGATGGGAAGGGGTGGATAATGAGGAGGTTTTTGTCTTATGCCAAGAAACTTGAATTTTATCCTTATTATTACAGGAGATGTTGGAATGCCTTTTTTAAAAAAGGTAAAAGAAATAGCTTTAGTTTTATGAAGTTGACTCCTGCTCTCTCTTTGGAAGATAAATAAGAAAGGGCTGAAGTAGAGGTAGGTAGCAGCTACTGAAATTTTCCTGACAAAAACTGGGCTGGCCTGAGCTAAGGCAGTAGCAGTGTGATGTAAAAGAATGGGCAGAGTAGAAAGAAATTAAGGCAAAGGAATTCTGAATTCATGCAGAAGAAAGAAGAGAGGAAAGAGTCTCAGGAGATTCCAGGTTTGTGTCTTGGAAAACTAGGTAGAAGGCAGTACCTTTTTCAGCTATATTGAGAATTTTAAGAGGAGGAAACAGAGAGTATAGGATCAATGAGATCAGATGTAGGAATTCTATGTGTGCAGTAGGCTGTATAAATCCAGAAGTCAAAAGACATTTTTGAGCTGTAGACATAGCTTTGAGTATTCTCAGAATACTAATGGTGGTTGAAACCACATGTAAGACTATCAAGATGGTTCTAAGCTCCGTAAAAACAAAGAAGAAAAAATCCAATAGAGAACAAGACAGATAAGCAATTATGGGATGGAAGTATTGGCATAAAATGTCACAGGAGAGTCTTAAGATTTAAGAGAAGTAAGAGAAAACTCTATCTAGAGTCGTTCAATCTCAAACATGAAGGATGAGTTGATATTATTGGGTGGATAAATGGGGATTGGGACACTCTTGGCAAATTGACTTGTGCAAAGAAAGACAAGTTTAAGAGGGCAAAACACAGAATTTGTGAAAAGTTAATATGAAACCAGGCTAAAGTTTGCCTTTCTATTATCTCTGAGGACAGGTACTCCCTGAAAATTAATGTGAGCTCCCTCAGTGCAGGAATAATTTTTTTTTAATCTCCAGTAGCTAGCACATATTAGGTGCTCAATAAATGTTGAATAAAATGATAGCGTCTGTTCAGATAAATGTAATGTGACATAATATAACACAATATAATTTTGGAGAGACTTGCTTACTTAACAAGAAGAAAAACTTGTAATTAGCTAACTTTATTCACTCAATAACTATTTTATCTAACTATTATACAGGTTGCCTGACCCCATATCTATTCCTTAAGGCAGGTCCCATGAGAACAGCCAACAAGCAAAGCAGTGTTTACCATCCTATCCTTGGTTAATAGAAACAATAGCCCATTTAAATAAAAAGTCATCTGATTCAGACTTTCTATTTACATAAACAGACTCTTTCTTACTTAATCCTGAATAGAGAAGTTCTATTATAAACATATCCTATCTGAACTAGCCCACCTACTGTTTGCCTTAATTTGTTGCCCCTGACCTCAAGTAACTTCGTTGTTATTTTGCTAACACCTAACAGCACCCTACTCAATACTAGGTGCATACTGAGTATTTGTGGACTAACTCCCAGGAATTAGTTGACTTCTAAATAAAGTAAAGACTTTGCATTCAGTATTCTCAAATTTTCTGCATTGTGGTGAATGAAAATGGAAATTTGTCTCCATTTTTATAACCTCAATGCTACTTTGCCCTGAAGATTTATCCCTCAGTCACTGGATATAGTTATGAAAAGTGCCCCTAAGTAACACCCCTACCTCTGGCCAAGATATGGGCACATGACCATGCTGGGCAAAGCCTGTGTTTTTGAGATTAATTTGAAATTTGAATAAAGTGACAAAGTAACAATATAGTCAGTCCTTCCTACTCTACATATCGAGAGCTACTCTAGTTCTTATCATTTCCTAACACTGGGCCCTTGGATTTATTTTTTATTTCTGAGCTACCCCCATAAATTGCTATACATTTCATTTTAGCTTTTAACTCATTCTGTTGCTTGTAACCAAAGAATTCTAATCACACATGATTCTAAAATTCTATGAGACTTAGCAAGAGGAAAGAGAAGAGAAAGAGTAGGAAATGATACAGAAGCATACTAAGTGGAGAGGCATGTTAAAATATAAAACCAAAAGATGAGTTGTACCAAATTTATCTTTTTTCACCAGAAAATGAGTTGTATATATTTAAATCATTAAGTGTGAGCCTACGATTAGTGGCTTTCAAATTTGATGAACATAATAATTATTCAGGATGTCTGTCTAAATAAATGTAGATGTGCAGGCCCTGTACCCAGAGGTCTGTTTCTGCTGGTCCTTACGGGGCCTGGGAATCTGCATAATTTACAAGCGTCCCAGGTAATTCTCAGACCATGCTTTGAGAAACACTACTTTAGGTTCTACTCTATGTAAAAAATGGCAGCTAATCATATCTGTGAGCACAGCAAAATTTCTTGTTATATTTTGTATACTCTTGTATTCATTCAAAATACCACCATCTGCACAAGAAGAAAAATCTCCATTATAAAGGATGCAACTTTATAATAATTATAGAGTATCACTTTATATGGAGGTGGAGTGGTGCTAAGACCAACTGTATTACTAGACCAACTGTACAGATAAGGTTATCTCTAGAGCCAACATACAGAATTTATCATGTAATTTCCACAAATTTATTAGAAGAACTGAATTTGCTTTTTCAAAAGCCAATAACAGAAAAAAGTATCCCATAGTTCTAGCTAAGCATTTCCACAAAACAAAAAATTCCAAATACTTTTTTTAATGTGCTTAATGCTTTTACAGATACATCTTTATATAAAATCTATAAGACAAATATGTTACAGGAAGTAGTCAAGGCCTGATTGTACTTGTATGCTATACTCAATGTTTGTTAAACTACTGTTTTGCTTACCTATTTTATAATGTTTTATAATTTTTAATTTATAATATTTATTCAATTATAGTAAAAGATAGTATTTTTTAATTTCTTTAAAATTTTAATTCAATACAACATGATTCAACAATTGTTTATTGAGTAGAATACTCATTACTCCACTAGATACTGAGAAGGATAGAAAAGATATACACAGTGAAAGATTTTATAGTATAACTCTAAAAAACAAGAGATTCAAGAGTAGAGGCTGGCCAAAGTGTTGTATAGAGAAATACGAGGCTGTGGTTGTGGCACATGGAGCCCAAGCACACAGTACTCCAGGAAGCCGGTGTGAGATGGTACTGAATAGAAGATCTTTATTCTCTGTTTTACTTCCTGCACATGACACTCACAAGGTTTACACTAGGGAGGAGAATGTGCAGGAGAAACTAGTATCTGAGCACTGAGTTAATATTTAGAAATTAGTCATGGACTTGGGGAAGTACTTTTCGTTATTTATACACAAGCTTACTAATAAAAAAATCAAAGAAATAATATCAAATAAACACAGAGCTTTTTATTAGAACTTCAGGCTTTAAAAAAAAAAAAGCTGTTTTGCTCTGTGCAGCTGGTACTTGTGACAATCACAACAAACCATGTGTGTTGTAACTTTTACCAAACATTTACCAAACATCCCCTTTCCACAGCAGAGACAGGGCTAGGTTAAAGGGGAATTCTTTTTCTTCTCACCTTTCTTTGTACTATTTTGCATTGGTCTATGGCTTTCCTTCTCAGTAATCTTTTTTTTATCTTATTTTGATGATTCTTCTCAGACGGGAGATGACAGGAGTAGTAGGTTCAGTTGCTTCTTTTATTGGCACCAAGAATATGGAAATTTTTAATTCAATTCAATATGACTCAGCAACTGCTTATTGAATATCCACATGATGCTTTGTTCTCCATTAGACACTAGAAAGAATGCAAACTATACATAATGGGACCCCTGCCTTCCAGAAGCTGGACCTTCTGTTGAAAGATAGATAGGCAAAAATTAGATGGAATACTATGTAATAATGATAGGTGAGGCTTTGGAGATGATGGTGTGGATGGTGGCAGTGTCCCTTAGCAAAGAGCTAACTTATACGACCTACACATGTTTTTAACACTAAAGAGAATAACAGTAACAATATTCTTAGGAAAACCAGGGCAACATTCAGCAGAGTAGAAAAGTGCAAATTATAAGTTGATGGCCATCTCTCTCAGGGCTATGAGGGAGCCAGCTTACATAAAGCAGATGTGGATGAAAAAAGAAAGGAATTTCATATCTGTTGGAATGTACATCTGGAAGATTCTCCTGTCAAAGAACAGTGATGTTAGACTCTTTTAAGTCTGAAGTAACTTTAAAAAAATAATATGTGGTTGGCCATTTCAAAATCTTGCCCAACCAGCATCAAACATAGAATTATTGTAATGAGAAATAAACTGACAAATGAAGTTGGAAAGAGAGGTATAAAATGAAACTGACCTCCAAGAAAGTGATTTTTGTCCTTTAGTTCAGAGCTAGAGCAGCCTTAAGTCCCTTCTAGATTTGTTTTTTGTTTTTGTTTTTGTTTTTTTTCTTTTTGCAAGTACTGGCCACGATATTGTCATCTGCTTTCTATCTGCTAAAAGTTAATGACTAACTGGAGGTAAAGATTGGTTAGGTACCACCACAAAAATTATAGATTTTTATAAATGAATTTTATTCATGGTTGTAATAGAGACTTTCTGGTTCCAATATAAAATTGGACCTTTGGCATAGCTTTTCATGGTGGAGGAGGCAACTGGTGGTGGAGAGCAGCTCTCTTAGCACCTTATAGGTCAGCTTAAATAATTTCATAAGCAATAAATTAGACAATGCTTTAGCAAGAAGGAAGGCTGTGAAAATTTACTATATATAAAAGAAGGTAACAAATATTTGGAGATTAATTAGTAACCAAGATAACAGAATACTGTTTTTCTAAAAACAATCAGTAATTAGACCACTTAGAAAACAAGTTGTTATCAAGTCGAGTAGGCAGGATAACGTGAAAACAGTAAGTCAGCTCAGTTTGTAAAATAAAATACTTCCTTCTCCTCCATGCCATTTTCCATTGTAGGGTTCCTTCTAAATACTGTTTAAAAATATGGGTTCCCAGACAGCAGAGGCTCTTTGTCAAGCCTTTACCAAGCAATTCAAGCTGTGTTCTGAGCACCCATCTCATTCCAAGCACCATTCTAGCATTTACGGATATGGTAGGATATATCTAGTCTCTATCCAGAATTCCATGGAAGTTTCAGTGAAGATGTAGATCAAGTTGGAAATACTGCCTATACCTTGAGGAAATTTTAAAGTCCCACCCAGAGTCTTCAGCACCATTCTTCCTGACTCTCCATCCTCTAACGACAGCCATACTGTAAATAGGCACATATGTAAAGGAGCCTCCTCTTCTGGTTAATCACGATGCTTGGACTCCTTGTTATCCATCATGCAAAGCCCAGTGTACATTTGGAGAATCTGACAAAAATGATGTAGTGCTAGCCCGGGCTTTGGATCAAGCTCTTGCCCAAGTGGCTTCAGAAAAATCAGATTTCTTCCATATCCTATCAAATTTCTGTATTAAGAATGGTGGCACTGTTTCAGCTAACATTTAAAATAATAAGTTAGCATATCTCGATCAGACTTTTTCATATGGCTGCCCTCATTTCTAAATTAATTCGATAGGAAGAATGTCAGATCTACAAAATGGATAAAAAAAGTCATTTTACTTAAACTAACAATGTTACCCAAACCCTGCCATATCATGGTACACAGAAAATCACATTTAAAAGGTTCACTAGAGTAATGGAACACTTTTGAAGATGGACTGACTGCCTGGGAGGCTCTTATGCCTCAGGTCCAAGGTAACTAATATCTGGGCATACCTGTAACCTTTCATGCACGTCATTTGGGTAGCTCTGATATATGAATTTTATTGTGAAGTATTTTATTTCATGCTCAGAAATAACTGAGTTTCTTTTCTTGAACCCTCTCTTCCAACACTTTCAATTAGACTAGGATATGTCGTCAGAGAAAGAGTCATGATTTGAGATGGCTGTTAGAATGAGTCTTTTTATTGAAGGCATTGTGCCATAAATTCTCAGGTGAGATGAACAGAGAAATTATTGAGAAATACTGGGCAAGAGTTTACTAGCTCACTCAACCCTTTTTGTTTACCTGTGAAGAAATAAGGTATAGAGGAAGAACGTTAGTGTTTTCGTAGAGAGTAATTATGAAGTTAAACAAAAGCAAGTTTTTCTTAGCTTTCAATCACAGACTTTTTATGCCACACCAGTACTTCTTAAATGAGGTCCCCAGACTGGCAGCATCAGTATCACCTGAGAACTTGTTAGAAATGCTGCTTCTCAGGCACCACCCCAGGCCTAATGCTTCAGAAACTCCAGAGGTGGAGCCAAGTAGGAAGCATTTTAGCAAGCTCTCTATTGGTTCTGATGCATATTAAAGTTTGAGAACCACTACACCCCAGGTAGCTCTGTCATAGGAGGCCCGAGAGGCCACTCTGGATCAAGACTGTATGTCCCTGTGCAGTCAGAAGCCAAACACCAAACCTGAACATTTGTGAATGGAGCAAGGCTTTGCTCTAACAGAGAGATGGACTTCCAAATAAGCGGTAAAAGAAATATAATATTAGTAGTAGAAGGGATATTCTGACTCAGGATTGAAGTAGGAACTCCAGTTCTCTAAGGACTACTCCATCTGCTATGACTGAAGCCTTACTGCCATCTTAACTCTGTCAATAAAAGTTTCAACTCTATAAATGTGGCAACTTAAAGGGAGTATTATAATGAAAACCAGTAAAAGAAAGCAATTTTACTTTTCAAAATTGCCCTTTGTTGCTTTTTCTGGTATACATAATTATTTTGAAAATGACAAACCTCTCTTGATTTTAGTTTATATAACGTGGAAGATTAAGGGGAAGAAAGGAAAAAAAATCTTGGAGATGATACAAGGTTGAGTTTGTCTATTTTACATGATCATTGTTAAATTCCTTTGCCCTGAAAAACACTCATTTCTTTTCCATGTGACTCACAAGCAAATTGCTATTCCTTAGATGTGGGTCTTACATTGTGTGGATCAGGGATATCAAATAACCAAAATATGGGGAAAAAAATATACACAGCTTATATTTTAGTCTAACAATAATTCTATCATAAACAAGTAGAACTTGTTTAGAATTCTACTAAACAAGTATAAAATCCTCTTTCATGATTGAAAAATTCACATTAAGCTTAGCAATAATAGGAGCATTAAAATACTTTTATGTTATATCCATGAATAATAAAGCTACAACCAACACTGTTGCTATTAGTTAACTTGGTTCATACAAAGATCTTATAAACTGCTCCTAAAAAGGAAGGAATTATATTTTACTCATTTCTTCTTATCCCCCTCTAATCCTTTCTAAAGAGGTGGACTCATATTCCTGGATAATGCCTTTTAAACAATTTATCAAATATTTACTCAATAAATACCAACTGCCATAGGAAAATACAAATCTCTCAGCCTCCGAAACCATAATATACAAGATGACAATCAGGGCCATATACTCAATTTGTCAGATAGTTGTCTATTTATTACCCCATAACTAAAGCCTTTTCAGTAGGAGAGGTTGTAGGTACAGATAGAGTAAGAATTTCATGAGGAGCTACTGTGAAATAAAATGAAGATTTCATAGTAAATAGTTTATCATTATTTAAGAATGTTTATTCTAGTCTTTGTGTCTTTCCTTTGCAGTGTATACTTTACTTTTAGTTCTGCAGATATAATTAGAACCCAGCATTTTAATCTTTCAAATTCTGGGCAAGAATGCTACTTATTTACTAACTCTTTATGCCTAACACAATAACACAGTACTCAAGTCTATAAAAAGCTTGTCTGAACAGAAAACAGTAAAGCTTCGGGCATACATCAGGGTGGTGCCAATGTGTTTGCTGAGATAGTTCTCAAGACTTTTTTTTTTTTTCAGCCCAAGCAGTCTCTTAAACTCACTAACAAACTCCACATTCATAAAATTTTCCTTGAGAAGTAGAGAATATCATTAAGTGTATTTTAAGTAACCTGCAATGAATCAAATTTTTAAAAAAAGGTACTACTAGTATTTTCTACTCTGAAGTGTAAAGTTGGGGAGAGAGTGAGAAAAGGGGCTGTTCATTTAATAAGAGAGTTATCATTTTGAGAGCTGACCCAGCTTTCATGGATGAAAGAAAGAGTAATTGTGCGAACAAAATAAAATATTGAAACTATCTAATTCTCTAAAGCACTACAGAAACCATAACTATATCAATTTATCTCTCTCTTCTAATTAATGCACAGTATGAAAGGCCAGGTCTCTGGTTTTTCTGAGGCAGCCACTTAATCACTAGCAATTTAAATTCATTTGCATCACAACTAAACTAATTGCAACCTTCCTACCAAAGGCCTTAGAATCAAGTTATGTTATGATAAGACAATGTTAAGAAAAATGTATTTTTAATAATTCCTTTTCCAGCACTACTTTTTTTCAAGTCTCTAATGCAAATACTTTACTTTTAAATGCACCTTACGAGAACAATCAAACTATTTTTCTTACAGGCAGCAGACTCCATCTATACTGTTCTGTTATTTCTTATTCTTTTACCCATCCTTCCTTAGTATTTCTGCAGGCACTCTGAAAAATTATTAAATACCTAACTAAGATTCTAAAGATGTTTATGTCAGCTCTATTATCTCTAGGAAAAATGGGGGGGAAAGGGTGACACTATTTGTGGTGAATCTTCTATGTGTCGAACACAGTTGTCAAATTTCTACACATGATCCTTGTGGACACTGTAATTCTAAGAGGTCGTTGTTATTGCACCCATTTTTCAGGGGAAGAAATTGAGGCCCAGAGAGATTTAGCAATATATATTCCTACAGATATAACTGGGCAAAAGCAGTATCTGAACTTAGCTGTGTGTAACTCTGAGGCTTGTGCTCTTTGTAAAGTAAGTAAAGTTATTATCCCTGGAATTTTATTAATCTTAATTATAATTATACCTTTAAATAAAAATGCCTTTATTTAATGATGAATACTTTCAAAGCATTTTCACATACATCATCCCATCTCAAAGCAGCTGGAAGAATGAGGGCTGGTGTGGGTTATTGTCAGAATAAGCAATAATGTATATAAAATATAATATCGAGTGTAAAACAAGTGCTCGACAGTTTTATTATTATTATTATTATCATCATTATTATTATCATCATCATTATCATTATCATTATTATTAATTATAATTGATCCTCCCAGCAGACTTAAAAGTTAGACAGTACAGCTGTTTTCATTTCCTCTGGACAGACTTTCTCTACAAAGATTAATCCTTTTCACATTATACGCCACAAGCAGGAAGTACTTAAAGATTTTTATTTACCAGGCATTTACTTACAGAAATTTCAAAACCCCATATTCAACTTCAGTTTGTTTGTAGTGCAGGCAGGCAGGGCATGAAAGGGAACTAAGTGTGTGACAGGCTTACAATCTTTCCCAGCCGAGTCAGAATTGGAACTTTTGCCTTCAGTCTCCAAAATAGGTCTCCTTTTCCACTGTACCTGAGTGATACCTAAGGAAGTTCTTTCTCACAAGCAGCATTATTCACTTCTTACAAAGGGCAATGGAGAGCCCTTCTTTAGGTTTCTGGCTTTTACAGAGAGGGGAGCCTCTCCCTCCCCCAACCCCTCCCCTTCCCTGAGGTGGTGCAGACCACGCTTGTTTATGGTTTGGTGAGAGTAGTTATCATGACGCAGAGCAATGGTTCCTGTTTGACTTCTGTGGCCACATTCCTGCTTTCCGGATAGTAAGCAGTAAAGTACAAGAAAAGTGCTCGGTATCAGTGACTCACAGAGAGACAGGAAATCTCAAACGGGTCCACCCTTCCTTCCTGCCCTCCCGACCAGCTGAGTTGCAGAGCCACAGGCCACAACCATCCTTGAGTCTTGGTGAGAAGAGCTCAAGCCGTCAGAGACAGGGCCACTGCAGTAGGCTCTCTAAATGGGTTAAAAGGGCCAGGCCCGGCCACCGGGAAAGCACGCTCTTTTTATAATAGAGAATACTTTTTCTATTGAGAGTTCTCTCTTCACCTTTACCCAGTATCTCCCTGGTTTATTCTGGCCTTTATTGTTTTTAAACATGGAAACAATGGGCTTGACACAATTCAATTGAGTGGTCCTCATTTACACCATGTTTTAAAAGCATGCAAGAAATGACATTAATTATCATTAAGTAATGCCTCCACAATGGCACAATGGCAGCATGTGTCTCTCCAGCAAAATGTAAACATATTTACAGTAGATTTTTGAAGGCAGTGTGACATTCATTCAATAAAATTATATGAGTTTCTCTTCATGAGAGCTGCAAATGGTTATAATGATGATAAGGTCATCATTGTGCAGATGAGGGGGCCATCAAGTGAATGAAAGTCTCTTCACTGTCTCCCCAAAATGTTTTTAAATTCACACACAAAAAAAAATAAAGCTCAAACAGAAAAAAAAATACTTTAAATGAAACTGCTGCTTGCAGTGATTTGTTCTAAGAGTTGAATGAAGGAATGACACAAAATAATAATATACATTATTCCCATGTGTGGCAAGTGCAATAATATGTTTTCAGTTCATTCATTAAACTGTAAAAAGTTATCTCTAGAAAAAGTCAAAGCTCTGAAATGAGTTGTTACAACAGAGCGAATTTGTCAGTATCTTTTTGTAAAGCCACTTTCCTCTTTTCCTGCAGGGCAGCAATGTCAGAAAGTGGCAGAAGTCCACATTAATGTATCTCATTAAAGAAATTAGGTCTCAAGTTGAAAAACTATCAGCGAAGGAGATGTGTGTGTGTGTGTGTGTGTGTGTGTGTGTGTGTGCGCGCGCGCGCGCGCGCATGCGCGCGCTCGCATCCACATGTATACATATATACATACATATATACATACATATGTGTATATATGAAAGTTCTCACTTGCAAAGGGAACCAAAATTTTGCCACCCTGAAACTGCTTTTTGGGATATTGATTTTAAGCTCCTTATTAAGAAATGAGACACAAAAAGGGAGCTTGGACTTAAGTACCTTAAGAATCTTCACCCTTAGAGTCTTCCGTCAGGAAGCCTATTAGCTAAATATCCCTCTGTGTCCCATGGTTTCTGAGTTGCTCAGCAAGAATTTTCCTGGCATGAACATTCTGCTCTTCTTCAACACCTGTGTATAGCCCATCTCACTTCGGAAATCTAATACCCCGTACCTCTCCACACATCTTTCTCCTTTATCCAAAAATGTCATATATAGCCAATGTTGGCTCACTGTCTTTGGAATTTTCATGCTCATGTGAATTCCCCATGCACATGCATTAAAAACTTGATTTTCTCCTGTTAATATGTTTCTGTTAATTTAATTATTAGCCCAGCTACAAGAACTTAAAGGTGGGAGGAAAAGTATTGTTTTTAGCCCCTCCATCTCCTTTTATTTTTTTGCTCTCTCCAAGCACAACTCTCCCCGTGTTCCAGCCATGCCCAAAGACTTTGAATGCACTTGTCCATTGTTTTGTGTCTTTGAATAAGGTGCTGTCTTTTCTTATGAAAAGCCATCCACTCCATTTCACCAGCAAGTACCTGTAAATCATCCAGCATTGAGAATTTTGCTCAACTTTTTATTGAACAACCAGTAGAAGCAGACATGGATGGGGTGGGGAGAACAGGTTACTATTCTAAATGAAACATTGATAGTAGTGCAAAGAGAGGCACAAAGTTAAGAAAGAAAAAAAAAAGATGGAAGAGAGGAAGAAAGGAAGAAGTAAGGGAATGAGAAAAGGAAGGAAGGAAGAAAAGAAGGAAGGAAAAAGAAAGGAGGGAGGGAGGAAGATAGGCACTACCATGTCATGATTACTGTTGTACAGGGCCATATAACAATGGATGACTAGGCTATTACTTACCTCAAGTGTCAGAGATCCAGCCACCAAAGCTGAATTCTCAATGGCAAGATGGAGCCACTGATGTAGAGACAGGAACTACTAGTTTGAAGGTGCTGAGCTAGAGAGCAAGCCTGATTCCCAAAAAAATGAAAGGAGCCCGCATGACTGAGGTGCAGTCAGAGAGGAAGGCAGCCGCCAGACCCCGTTGACTTTGTAAGACTGGTAAGAAGTTCAAATTGAAATTTTAAAGCAGAGAATTCATATAGTCTAATATATTTTAATAAATCCCTCTGAGTATTGAGTGTACATTGGATTTTAAGGGGTCAAGTGCAGGAGCAGGCAGACAAATCAGGATACAGGTGCATGAGTCAAGACAATTCTCTGCTCACACATTTGGTGAACAGTCCATTTTAACACTAATGCGGTCTTTAAAAACTGATTTATGTTTTTTTTCTCTTTTCCTTAGACAATAAGTTCTTGAAAGCAGGGATGAATCATCATTATACAATAATTAGTTTTTCCCCTGTACGAAAAATCTAATTAAAAGAATAAATGAATAAAACAAGTTTCCTGCCCTCAGAAGCCTGAAGTCTCTGAAGACAATAGACCTCCATTCTAACAACAAAGTAGATTGTTCATATTGCAGGAGAGGTAGAAAGTGTTATATTCAAGGAGAGAAGAGGGAGAAAGCATATTGTCCAACTGAGGGTGTGACACCGAATCATAGTGGGATGTTAAAACAAGGTGGCAGGAGTTTTACAGAGAATGAATTGAGTCAGCTTCCCCTTCTGATGCTTCACAGTTTCAGGTAATGGCTGTATTTAGACTCACGGTTCTGGGTCAAAATGAAACTCAATGAATCTATTGAGAAAATTATTTTTCTCAGCTGGACTATTAAATAAAAAGTAAACAAGAGTGTCAGATTATTTTTGGATTGTTCAAATTACAGCAAAACCCTGACACTTGGGAAAAGTACTCATGTTCTAAATGTTTCTTCTTAGAGCTATAAAAAGGTCAGTCCTGAAGAAGAGTGAAGTTTGTTTCTAATGTATTCCTTCCTCCTTTTCAGTACTTCGCTCTTCTCAGGGGTTCCCCGCCTCCCAAAACATTTAGAGCTCTCAAGTTGCACAAATAGATTTAAGGCCTTTTCCCCTCTATTTCATTCTCCCTTCCCCAACTTACCTTTATCTATCTATCTATCTATCTATCTATCCATCATCTATCTATCTATCTATCTATCTATCTATCTATCTATCTATCTACCTATCTATCATCTATCTATCATCTATCTATCTATCTATCTATCTATCTATCTATCTATCTATCTATCTCTCTCTCTCTCTCTCTCTCTCTCTCTATATATATATATATATATATATATATATATATATGTATCTATCTATCATCTATCTATCATCTATCATCCATATATGCATATCATCTATCATCTACCAGTTAGCTTTTGCCTCATAAGAAAACATCACAAAACTTGATTTAAAACATAATATCTCACAATTCTGAGAGTGATCTTGCTAGTTCTGCATTAGGCCAGCTCATTTGGGGCTGAATGATCTAAAATGGCTCTCTCTTATGCCTGGGGCTATGGCTAGGACAGTTGGAATGCTTAAAGCTCATCTTCAAGGAGCCTTGTCCACATGGTGAGGAAGGGTTTCCAGCAGCAGGAGAAGGCAAATCCGATTGCAAGCACTTTGCAAACCTCTGCATCACATTTTCTAATGTTCCATTGGCCAAAGGAAGTTGGCTGGTCAAGCTGAGGTTCAAAGAATAGAGAAATAAACCTAGCCTTTTGATGGGAAGGCATGAAAAAAATGCCATTGAAAAGAAACATGCATTCAGGAATATAAGTGACCATTCTGTGATCCAGTATACTATCACTTTATAGAACTCCCATACATTTAGTTTAAACTAAGATGATAAGGATTCCTAACAAGGCAGTTTGCTTCTTAACTTGGCAAAATATCTCACCTCCAGGGAATCAACCTCCAGAGTCAGAACTACAGGCCCAGTGGCAGATGAGAAGAAACTGTTCTGCAAAAGACTCTTTTGCAGCCCTGTCAGTCCTGATTTGCAGGCAGCCACCAACATCAGCACAGTGTCCACTCTGCTCCTCATTCCCCTCAGAGAGTTACAGTACAGTGTGATTGAGAGGCATGATTTGACTCATGGAAGGAAGTGTATCAATCACTCAACTCTACCAAATACCTGGTACATAATTATTCAATAGACGTTGGTTGAATTAGTGTGTGTGTGTCTATGAGTGTACCAAAAGAAAAGAGGGAGGATGAGCATGCACAAACACCACTATCATTCCAAATGCTCCCCCAGGGAGTCAAGAGACAGTCCAATCAGAGCAATGAGCATGGCAGGGAGTGGGGAAATTCATCTGTATCTTTTGGTTCTATCAGCAGGAGGTTGTTCCAGGTGGGGCAGTAGAAGGAAATTAAAACAATGGGAAAGAGTGACCACAGCAGTCTTACCTCTAAAAGCAAGCCCCTGACTACTTGTTGTCTCATGCTGTGGTGCTGCATAAACTCACAACAGAAGCAACTGCCTAGACCCAGATTTGTCTGGCAGTGTTTGCGCATTTAGCATTCAGGAGGTATAGACAGATTTCATTTAAATGTTGCAGACAGAACACATGCCTTTCTGTCTCAGCCTTCACACCTCACATTTTAACTGAAATACCTGTTTAAAAAAATATGAAAGAAAAAAGTTCACAATAAATCTCAGTATCAGGGAATAAAAAATTTCTATGTATTTCTCCAAGATGTGTAGACGATGGGATTCCAATGCCTGGATTCAAATGTCAGTCTCGCCAATTATTAGCTGTATAATTTGAGTAAGTCTTTGTTATAAAATATAGGTAATCATAGGGTTGTTGTGTGAACTGGCCAAGTTATATAAAGCACCTAGCATAATTCCCAGAACACAACTCAATAAAAGGTAGGTTTTATTGTTATAAACAGAAACCAAAGAATTTATACCTAAGAAATTACAAAGAAGAAAGTTGGAAGTTCAAAGCTTAGAACTGTCAAGAATTCCAGGGGAAAGTGAGACAGAAATCAATTAATGTCCACAGAAAAGCTATGCAAGTCCACCTTTACCCCATTCTCTATTCCCACAGCTACATGCATAGGTGATATGTACCCTAATTAAACTAAAATCAGAGAAGTTTCCTATAAAGAAGTTAAGCAGCCTGCTTGTGAAGGGCGAGGCTGCTGTTGTGGGTTCCTGGTATATAATGAGTAGTCTCTATTTTTGTTGACTAAACTGAATAATTTCTTAAGGGGATCATCAAATGATACATGAAAAAAATAGGAATCCAAACCTAGGTACCTTTTCTGAAATTTCACTATGTCCAAAGATAAAAGCCTAAGTATGTTCTGAGAGAAGAAACAGGTTATCTATAAAGAAATGAGATTCAGACTGGTGTCAATCTCCTCTCCAGCAAAATCTGTTGCTATAAGATAATGGGATGCTTTAAAAGTTCTCAGGAGAAATTCTCTTGAAACTAGAATTATATACCTATCTAAATTATTTTTCAAGTCCAAAAGGCATTTTAAGACATGCAAGTGTTTAGAAAATTTTATCCTCTGTGCATACTTTCTGGGGCAAAAAATATTGGGGGATGTACTAAAGCAAAAAGAAAAGGTAATACAAGAAAAATAAGGTCATGGCAGCCAAGAAAAAAGTAAACTGGATTTAGAAAGCTATGAGAAATAATTATTAGATGAAAGCCATTCAGCAAGCTTAGAAAATAAGCAGTCTAAATAGTAACAGGAAATCAGAAGGCTCTGAAGGGTTATTCTTCAAGTAGAAATATTCCTGTAGGAAATATTCTTATTAATAAACTAAATGATCTTTGACAAGATGAAAGCATACTATAATTCTGTCCATAAGAAAAAGATATTTAGGAATTTCAAATAACTAACATGTGTAAAAAAGTTATGATCTAATATAAAACAAATTATAATATTGTATGATATTTAATAAATTGAAAAAGAAGACTCTATTTGACTTTGACACTTGGAATATTCTCCTTCAACTAGTATGAGTTTATTAACACAAGTTTATATCTCTCTTTATGGGTATAATCATGCTACTTTGTGCCTTAAGTAATACTATTTATTTTATTATAATAGTGAAAAAGCTTTTTACTTAAAAATATTTTTTTGACTCAGCCTATTGGCAATGTATAGAATAACCAGCCATTTAGAACAATCCATGTAATAGAAACATTGGCAATGTAAAAAGCTAGGACATGTAAATGGAGCATAAATGTAGAAAAGTATATGGAACATTAATTTTCTCATTTTATGTAATTGTAAATCCAAATTTCTGAAGTTGATAGATGAAGAAACATTAATATTATTATAGCTACAAAGGTCACCTCTCAGGGCCTGTTTTGTTTTGAAAAGTTAGATTGATGATATACACCTTATGTATCTCACAGCAGCTTTACTTTGAATGTCAAATAAGATTAAAGAAATGGAAGTTCTTATTTAGAAAAATAAAGTGTTTTTATCATCAAAGTATGTAGCTTCTATAGAAGTTTGACAATTTGCGTATGCATCCTAATTGCTAATCATAAAAATATTTAATATACTCAGTAACTTTCATCAGCTTTCTGCTCTATACAGTTCTCATAGTTTCCATCTCATGTACAATCATAGACCTTTATAGTTGAAAGGGCTTTTAAAGATCCTTGAGTTCACCTTCATCATTTCATAGGTGAGAATATTGAGGCCATATAAGGTTAACAGACTTGATAAAGTCAAACAGCTCTTAAATGGCAGCATTAGTCTAAAAACTAAGTGTCCTAAGACCTAGGGCAATTCTTTTCTATAACATACACAGATAAATATAATAAAAATAACAACAACAACAACAACAACAACAAAAACAATGTTATTATTATTATTGTTAAAAATCCAGAGAATAAATTGAATCTACATGACTTCAGGAAAAAATTTAGAACTCTGTAGTTTAAAATGATCAGGAAATGTTCATATTAGAAATAAATGTGGATTTCTAACTTGTAAGAGTTAATTCTATAACTTGTATACAGTTGCAACTATTTTATTATTTAAGATTCATTCAATTGTTTTTCACACTAATGCAATCTCTTCAAATAGATTTTGAAATCCTAATAAAGACTTCAATGTCTTTTAGTTCTTCATTTTGCAGATTAATGGTGTTATAGTAAACATTCTATAAAACTGAGTTGGCTTATTATTTCTCTTCTGTGTTTTTTCCTTTTAAATTTGTGTTTGAAGTTATTTCAAACTACAGAAAAGTTGCAAAAACAGTATAAGGTATACCTGATTACTCTTTACTGAGATTTACCTAATTTTAATACTTTTTCTCTATCTATCTATCTATCTATCTATCTATCTATCTATCTATCTATCTAGGTATCATCTATCTAGCATCTCTCATCTATTATCTGTCATCTATCTATATTATATATTACACATTTTAAAAATATACATATTCTTTCTGACTCATATGATAGTAGGTTGCATACATCATGCCCCTATATCTCTTAATACGTGAGTTTATATTTCTTAAGAACAATATTTTTTTTATATAACCATAGTACAATTATCTAATTCAAAGCACTTAACATTAATACCATATTTTAAAATCCATATTTTAATTCCATCAATTGTCCCGAAAATGTCCTTTAGAGAATTTTTTTTTTTTGATTCAGTATATTGTCTAAGATGACATACTGCATTTAGTTGTCATATCTCTTTCACCTTATTTGGAACTCTTCCCCAGACTTCATTTGTTTTTCATGCCATTGGCATTTCTGATAAATACAGGCTGGTTATTTAATTGAATATTTCACTGATTAAGGTTTGGGTTTCTCTGTTGTTTCTTTGTGATTAACCTCATATTACTCATTTTTTGGTTGGATTGCTACATGAATGATGTGTCTTTCTCATAGTTTCACATTTAGAGGCCCTAGATGTAACTTTGCCTTTTATTGGTGGTATGAATGTTCACTACTGATTAAGATGCCATTTCATTTCTCCACTGTACACTATTTTCCCTTTTGTACTTATTGAGTAATTTATGGAGAGATATTTTGAGACTATGTAAATACCTTGTTCTTCATCAAATATCTCTCCCCTAGATTTAGACTATTGATCATTCTAGCTTAAATCAGTTTTACTAGGATGGTTGAAAAATGGTAATTTCTAACTCCATTTTATCTATTAGCCTTCTGTATCTATAAGAACAGCTGTCTTTTCCTTATTATCAGTTTGGACTTATGAATTCTGGTTTATTCAATTATATTCTATTAATGTACCCTCATTCTGCTTTTCTAGTTCTTTCTCATGCCCAAATCATCCTAGTTTGTCCTGTGGGAACTCATTCAGGCTGGTTTCTGTGTACTTTTGACATGTTCTCATGATGTTTTGAGTACTTTACTATTTCTGGCAGAAAAAAAACATCTCAGGCTCATTGTGTACCTTCACTGCCACAGCCCAGGAACCAGCCATCTCAAGAAGCCCTCATTCCTTTCAACAGGGGATGGTATTTTGCTTGATAGATTTTTGAAGATGACATCATGAAGGTCAATCATGTCCTTCTAAAACACGTCTCCTGTTTTCAGTAAAAACAGAATCAGAACTGAAAAGGCATTGGATCTCATCCAGAATATAAATACTCTAAGCTTGATTTTTAATTTGTTTCCAGGATTAGGAAGTATATGTGAGGAATGAATCCATAGCAACAAAATGTACTGAAGTATGTAAAAATGAGCATTTTCATTAACACATAAAATTAATCCACAAAATAATCAATTCAATTAAAAACCTAGTATTTTAAAGGAGTTGAAAATCATTATGATTTCACTGAACAGTGCGAATGAAAATGAAGGTTATCTTGGAGTTCTTCAAGAAAGTCAGAATGGCCCAGCTTGAAAATATGATATAAACACAAACTTAAAATATGATTTTAAATCCATAATATGAAATATACAACACAATGTAAAAAAATTATAAAACATGAAATTTAAAACCTGTAGTGTCTGGCATATTGTAGGTACAAACATTTTCTTAAATAAATTCAAGAGATTTTTTTAAAAAAGGTAGCCACTCATAAGATTTTGAATAAAAATGTGTATATGAAATGTACAAAACAGGATATGTACATTTATTAGCATTTATGCTCTCTCTACCTGAATAGTGCGTGGCCAATTTCCAATTGAACACCAATTTTTTTTTAATTTGACTTTTTTTTAAGAGCCAGTTGAGAAAGTAAAAAATACAGATGAAAGAGCAGTCTATCAAACATGATATTACAAAGGCAGGCTGGCTGGAGTTCACGCAGTCTTTGTCAAAGAAAAGCAGGCCAGCCTAAACCAGAGCATCTCGGCAGTGCCCTCTCATTGTGAAGCCAGCTTGTGGCAAGACCTCTTCTCCAGCCATGAGGCAATTAAATATCTAAGAATGGGCAGCCTTGCAATTGCTTCACAAGTGTTAAATCAGCACCAGAGCATGTTGTAACTCACCATATGTTGTAATTAAATGTAGGAACTCACACTTCTGTGTGGCCGTAAAACCTGTTTAGGGAGGGAGGCTGCACATCTGCAATTGGAGCCAACTTCAGATCAGATGGCGATACGGGAGACAGACCTGGCTTCACACACTCAAAAACACGTCTTCGTACAATCCCTTGGTTTATTTCAGATTCCCAAGGCTTCTCAGCTGCCACGTTTGTAATAGTGAGAAAGAAATTTAGATCAAAAGAGACCGCAGCGCGAGACGGGAGTCCAGGCACATGACTGGACTAGAGTTTCCAGGTCCTGCTGTTTTCTTTCAAGTAATGAAATAAGTGAACATAAAAGAGAAGGCCAGGTTAAAAATCAGAAAGGAGGCTGGACAAGAAGCAGCAATAAGACACCAGCTAGGAAGGATCAAGGTTAGCTGTGCCAGACCTGCTGAGTCTTGCTCATTTCGAGGGAGGCTTCCTCCCTATTGGTGAAACTAAAGAGCTTTTAAAAAAAAAATACATATTCTCATGCTCAAGGAGACTGCTGCATATTACAGTGAAAATATTTCAGGATCCAATTGTAACTGATGGGAATATGCCTCAGACAAATGGTCTCAGCTGGAGAAGCTATTTATTGACTGAACTGACTGTGAGCAGCACCTTTCAGGGGGCATTCAACAGGAAATGCAGCCCTCCAAGAGGACTCAGCTCAGCGGGAAGCTGCGGCTTGTGAGAATGACCTGATTTACCTGCTCAAAAAAATGGTGATGCTGGGAATATAGTGGAGAAACTCTAATTACATTTGAATAGAACAGGGAGGAATTAACCCAGAGAAAGCAAGACCAGAAGCTGACTTGGCTCCTATCCCCCTCCCCCGCCCCTGCCACCTGGTGGTGCAGAGGAGGAAGCCTCTGCCACCATGACTCACCCTTACCACATTCCTAAGAGGATAATCAGCAAGCCTGAAGGGAAGATGGGGTGACTTAGGATGACAGGAGGCCCTGTACTGTAGCACTGTAGCCCTGCAGTATATCTGCCTTTCCATAATCTAGCAGGCATAGAGTTCCAAGGGATGTGAGGACTTTCTGTGGGGTGGAAGGAAGTGAAGAGAGAGGTCAGTGTAACCATCAAGGCACGACCTGGTGACTAAGATTGAGAGTCTTCCACTTATTGTTTGACTTAAGCATCCTAGGAAAGAAGAGAACAAGTTGGCATTGTCCCATCACTGAGACTTTATAACTTGTCTGGTGTCCTGCCTCTGTCCCTGCCTCTGATTACATTTACGGTAGATCCTTATGGAAGCTGGCTGATGTCACTATTTCTTATAGACTGTAATACATTTATGAAACAAAGAACTACATCCTCCACTTACCCACTGACTCTTCTCTCACTGTCTCCCATTCCCCACTCCCTTATTGCCTCTCCCTATATAGGAAAGAGACAAGTAAACAAGTGATAGAGGGTGGTCCTTTTATCAAACAACTTACAGACTATTACAGGATGAGGTCTGTTTCAGACCATTTCCTACATTTTTATAGCTACAGCCTAATTATCATTGCTCTTCATAATGGCGGTCTGCAAATTCTATATCCACAAGAACTAAATTACATTCATTATAGATGTATTGCTATTCATTTTATTACATTCAAATGTTTGACAATTCGTGTGTAAAAAAATATGACAGTAGGAATAATAAAATAGGAAATCCCATTCTTCAAGAAAGCTTCCTGAATCAATTTCTGACAGGAACAGGGGAGAACAATAATGGTCTGGGGTTCCTTTGGGAGGGTTGTTTTTACCAACAGGATGTGTGCAGAGCAACTCTTCATAATGTTTTTGTGTAGATTAGTTGAAAAGCAAGACCAGAATCTTCATTCTTTATTTTAATTTTTAATTGTAAAAGAAAGTAAAGAATGATCATTAAAAAAAATACTGTTACAAGGGTCAGTACTCTCCATGATGATAAACCTCAATTCTTTCTGCCATCATTCACTTTTGTATACATCCTCCAGAGACTGAGACAGGTTGAAGATTGAACTGTGGCATACAAAAATAGATGAATAAACCAAGGGGTCACCAAATACTATTTTAAAGGAAAAGGAAGAGAAGGGTAAAATTGCCTGTTTTGATTATATAGTTTGGATGATAAGTGAAAACTGGATTTAATTATAAAGATCATAATATGTACTGGTATCAGAAAGCAATGAAAACTTCATGTTAAGCCTTGTCATTTAAATAGGCTGAGCTACCAATTGCATGAAAACTCTTAGAAACCCTCTAAGCAAATATTAAATCATGAAATTGGTGCAATAATGGCTAATATGGCTTCAAGCTCTTCTCTGAATCTTGTGTATTTATAGTCATTTAATACCAAAAAGCACTCAAGCTGTTCTGGAAGTCCGTATGTGAAGTGCAGGTTTTTAGCTGATTCAACCAAGCAGACCTTACTATGGTAGAAACAAATTTAGAATTTTAGAGGTGAATAGCTCATTGTTGTTTAAAAGTCAAATGCAAGACTTTTCTTCCCATAATTTACTGTTATTATAAAAAACAATGTGATTTTTAAAATTTGACAATAGAATTTTAAAAATGGTTACAAATGCTGAGTCGAGGGGACTAGATTCACAGCTTATACCCACATTGCCCCGGGAAGTCCTCATCAACTTTCAAAGCAATGTTCTCAAATTCAACCAGTTACTGGCCACAGAGTTTCTTACAGCAAAGTTTTCACACGTCCCAGGGACAGTTGGTGAATCTCAATCGCCTCTGAAGTGGGATGTCTGAAGTCAATAGTCAGATGGATTGACCATGGCCCTGTCTCCCTCCACATTTGCAAACAGTGGATTGACACCACTTGTGTAGACAGCAGTTTTGTGCTAAAAGCTGGGAGTCAAATAAGTAAAGTCTTGCTGTTTCCCTCCATTACTTTGTTTCCTTTCTATGGAGGAGGAAACCTAGACTTTAATATAAACTTAGAAATGATTAAAAATTAAATCCAGGTCTCTAGATGAAGAGGATCAAAGTATTAGGCAACTTAATAATTCATTAAAAAAATAGTTCATTAAATAGAAATAGTATGAATTTGAAGAAATTATAAATAAGATATTGTTAAATATTATTATTTGTAAATAAATATTCAATTTTTTAATAACTTAGTATTCTTAGGAACATGTATATGTGTCTTAAAATTGCCCCAAATTTTATTCTGAATTTTCTATTAAACTTCATTTTCCTCATTAACACTGAAACTCGGTTTTCAAAGTATGGAATTAATGTAGTCAGCTCTCAAATATTTGTTTTAAAAGTAGTCAGGTAGAAAAATGGCATTAAACTTTAGGTTTTATTTTTGTTAAAAAATACATTTGTGTTAAGGTAGTAATAACCCTGAAAACTGTGACTGTGGATTATTTTTAAATTCTTGTTTGTTCGCACTAAGAATATGAGATGCTATGTTAAGTCTTGGATAGCTATGCAGCTTCCTTGAGCCCATCACCTCTTTCTAAAATGCTATATCCACAGCTTTCCCCCATCGGAAGAACAACATGGATAATTACTACCTGTACCCAAACTTCAAATCCATGAAAGCTTAAACTACAATGTCCACTAAGACCTCAGAAGGAATATAACTCTGCATCAAAACTAGGGCAAAACAAAGTGAAATGTAAACTAAGTACATATCCACAACTGTTGTACTTGTTTATTAGGTTTTTTTTTTTTTTTTTTAAGAACTAAATAAAGGAGAATCATTTTTATTAACTTACAACTTTCTGCCAGGCATTAAACATGGTAATTTACAAGTTGAATATATTTTAATCATTGCAATCACTGTATAATATATATCATTTTTATTTATCAAATAAAGAAATTGGTCCCAGAGGACTTAAGTAACTTCCCCACTCATGGAAGCAGACCTAGGACTATAATCTATTTATTCTAATTTCAAAGACAATGAATTTATCAATTTCTAACAACTAGTAAAACGAAGTAGAAGGGACATGATCTGCAGTACCAAATACTGGATAAATACAGTTGATAATTTATTAGGTAAAATTATCTTGTTTAAAACTCTTTTTCCAAGGCAATCAAAGAAATAGGGGGGAAAAAAGGATAATTAGCATTGGCTTTTCTCTGTCCATTTGTAGATAATGTCTTAGGAGTCTTAAAACAGACAAAATTTTGGTTCAGAAAAGAAGCTGGAGTCAAAAATCCCAACTAATTCACAAAAAAATAAGCCCATGAAAAACTGAGAATGTTCTTTGGTAAAATTGTAGAAGATATTAATACCTTTTGTTTTAATTAATAATTCCTTTTAATATCCACTGTAATTTAAAAGCTGAGCTTTATAAGACAACTACATATCTAAGTGAGGCCAGGTTTTCTTCTCATCTTTTTTTTTTTTAATGTGTGTGTGTGTGTTTTTGATTTTGTGTGTGTGTGTGTTTTTTTTTAAATAAACGCCTACAGCACTTGATATTCCTAGGTGGTCTTCTATCCAAGTACTTACCAGACCTAACCCTGCTTAGCTTCAGAGATCAGATGAGATCGGGCACGTTCATCTTCTCATCTTTCAATCAAAACATTATCAAAACGGATTAAGCCTGAAAACAAATATAAAAATCTAAATGTGTTTTATTAATCCAGACATTAAGGAGATTTGCAAACACATTATAGATATTAGTATGAAATGACTTATTGTTATTTTTAATTAGTTAAATATTTCTTAAAATTTCTCAGGTTTCTAGTATATGTAACCCACAAAAATAAAAACCAAAGACTTTTTTGTGATTCTCAATAATTATTAATAGTGAAAAGGTGTTCAGACAGAAATGTTTGAGAACTGCCACGGTAGGTGGTTAATGCTACGATTTTTATCCAATTCCATTCTTATATAAAAGATTACTCTTTTGGAACACTAACATTCTAGATACATGGGCTTTTTAGTCTTAACTCTGAAATCAGCTGTTATAATCAAAAAAAGTTTCAAGGGACATTTGACTCTGATAGCCATTAGAATTTTCAAAAAAAAAAGGGAAAGAGCAAGAGAGGAAGACACAATGACTTGTGTGGTTCTTCAACACAGTAAGAACCATCTAGGAGAAATTTTTGAAGCCTTTTGTAAGATTCTACTACTAGGTTCCACTTAGTCAACAAAAATAACTAAAATTAAATTTTGATATTAGTTTCTTAAAAAACATGGTCTTCCATAAATTTCTAAGGCATGCCATGTTTTACAGGAACATTTAGTCAAAATGTACCTTTTTTCTAGCATCTCCTCCAAAGTTCACGAATTAGTACCCCAGTAAAAAGCTTCAAATACTTCTATAGCTCTATAGCATTCTGTTATATCACTGTAGATGGACATGTTAGCTCTTTCAAAGGAGAGAAATTCTGCCCTCTGGGTAATAAGTCTTCATGAGAGGTCATGTAGTATTGCACACCCAAGCCAGAATGCATTCATTTCCTTATTTGTAAAATAGTACCAACATCCAGGTAAAGTGTTTAGAAGAATAATGACATATTAAAATACTCAGTAAATGTCAGCTCTTATTTTAAGAGTTAAGGAAAACTCAACTTGTAAGAATGAACTCAGATTAGAATTATAAAATACAGAGATCATCTATAAATATAATGCTCATTATTGTGACATTTATAAGGACAGAATGTGTGACAGGGCCTCATGATTTCACAGACCTAAAGATCTAAAAATTAGCATATAATGAGAAGTTTGTTATTATCTAATCTACAATTACAAAGCATTTTAAAAATTCTGTGTGAAGTATTTCTTCATTCTTAGGTAAATTAGTAGCAATATTATTTCGATACCTTTTAGTTTTTGGACCACTTTCATATATAATGAATTACAAATAAACTTTATGAATTAAAACAAAATTAAAAGCAAAATTACATGCTCCTCAATTTTTAAGAATATTAATCTATACATTTTATTTTTTGAATAGTTAATCTGTAGCAGATTATCAGTTATTTTCAGCCTACACAAAAATTAATAGAGATTCATCATCTCAAAATATTATACATTGTTGGATGTGGTTCCATAGTATAGCAGTTAGCATGTCTGCTTTACAAGCAGATGGTCCTGGGTTCACACCCCAGTGGAGCCACAGTCCATGGTCTATGGCTATGTCACCCTGAACAAGCCCAATGTCTGACCTCGGAAGCTAAGTAAGGTCAGGTCTAGTTAGTACTTGGATGGGAAACTACCTAGGAAGACCAGGTGCTGTAGGTATAAATAATAATAATAATAAATAAAAAATATTATACATTGTCATGATTATAAATGTTTTCTACGTTGCTGTGTTTCCACCATTTCTCCTGCCAAATGACCTCAATTTATCAGCACTAAAATAAAGCATTAAAAAAAAAAAACCTCTTCTGGGCTGTATTCTTATTAATATAGCACATTAAAAAGTACCTTATGTATCATAGGAATGTGATATGCTGCTATTAGAGGGCACATTAATTTAAAAAAGATGAAAACATAAAGAAAGAAGCAAATATAAAACTTATACAATATTGTTTTCATGTAACCAAATGTTTCAGAATTATTATAGATAAAATTTGATGTAAACTTGACCTTATCACATTTAGTTCCTAATAGATTAGTGCTACTTTCAGAAGTGAACATAAATACTCTCTATCTTTTTACTCTTATACTTGTACCATATAAATGATAAGCTGGTTCTGGGGGGAAATTGTTGTATTACTTTCTCATTCTCTCTTCAGATGAGAATATTTAAGGTCTGAGTATTGTGTTCCATCACCTTGAATAGATCATTAATAATTTTCCAAAATTAAAACAACCTCAGTCATATATGACTGCTGATTTTGTTTGCAAACTTTATGGTGGTTAAAGTTATGGTTTATCTTTGTAATACACCACCAACAGATTAAAAAGGAACATTCCTGGGAGCTGCTGAATATTCCTTCTCCTAAAATTCAATGGAACCATGACTTGTGGGAGCACAATATGTTCAGAATAATTATCACCTAGAATACCATATGTGCAAAAGGGCATTCTCCATTTCTAATTTCATAGATAAGCATTTGAGCCAAATTCCAACCTACATATATCAAAAGCAAAGTTCTTATTTTTAAAGTCACATATTTTTTCTTTTCATAAATATTCTATAGGATTCTGTATATAAATGTATTTTTTAAAATAATGTGGTTTGTATTACTATGTCAACACCCTAAACATTGTATTAAAACAAAGTGAGAACATTAAGATAAATGCATGTTAACAGTTAGACATCATATTTAATCAATATTTCAGACATGTGTTTTGCTTGCCCAGCATCTCTCTAGAGCACCACTCCCCTCCAATTCTGAATCCATATCCTCTGGATGGTAAATCTCAAATCTGATTCCAGGAGTGGTGTGTGGGAATTCCAAATCCTAGTAGAAGCAATCACAATAATTAACTGGGACTTAGCCAATGAGAATGAAGCCCAATCATAGGCTGTAGTTATGAAAGAATCTAAAGTAGCAGAATATACCACCAGGCCCAAAAATAAAGCTGATCAAGAAGCATGCAACACTGATCACTGGAGAAAGAAAACTCGAACCTGAACTATTATTTGAGACCCTGAATCTATCACTGCCCAAATTTCAAACTTCTGTTTCACAAAAGAATAATTCTTTTGTTGTTATTGTTTTAAGAGGCTTTCAATTGGTTTCTACTACTTACAGAAAGAAAAAAAAAAACATCCTTATTAATATAATCTATTACTCTAGCAATTTAAAAAAAACAATCCTCATACTCAACATGGGTGAGATTGCAATGAATCTGATTCCCTAAGTACTCCAGGGGATTGTAAATCACTTTAAAGGTTTGGAAAGCATTATGAATATAATGAATTACCTATTATGTCCTAGTATTTTGCTTAAGAATACAATATAACAGGTGAATAATTGTTCATTGTAGTGTTGCATATGGCCTTGAAATATTAAATGAAACCTAAATCTTAACTATAGGACAACAAATAAGTATATGATAGTATATCAATATTATATTATGCAAGCCTTAAATTATAAAGATTATACAAAAAAGAAATATTTATGATATGATATTAAGTGAAAAGACATTGTACTTATAATAATAATTACAGCTAATGTAAGTGCTATGTGTGTGTGTGTGTGTGTATATATATATATATATATATATATATATATATATGGAGAGAGAGAGAGAGAGAGAGAGAGAGAGAGAGAGAGAGAGAGAGAGAGAGAGAAGCAATTCTCAACCCTGGTTGCATATTAGAAACTACTTAGGAGTGTTGTTAAAAATGTAAAAAAATCTTGATGCCTCAGAAATTCTGATTTAATTTGTCTAGAGTAGAGCCCAGTCATTGCTATTTTGCTAAAGCTCCCTGGGTTATTTGGATAGGCAACCATTAACAAAGCTTTAGAATAGGAAAAAAGAAAAGAAAAAAAAAGAACAATATGCCCCTCATAATAAATCAAGAAAATTTTCATTTTTATACATTCACTTATTTTCAACTTGGCATATTCTCATATCTACAAGTTTTTCTTTATGTTGGCAATCCTCATCCATGGTTAAACAGCAAAATATAGTTTCTCTAGTGGCTGAAACAAATAGTAGCTTAATTATGCCCTGGAATAGAACACAGCAAAAAAAGGAGGATTTGGGGGCATCTTTTCAGATATAAATTAATTCATGGATCACCAACACCTGGAATATCCAACTCTCTTGTTTTAATAATTTTAATGGTTTTTCTATTACATTTACAACTTGAACTGTTTTAGTAAGTGACTTGTAGTGTGAGTCACATAGGTATACATGGTTTCCTCCTACCTCACTAGTGTTTCCACTTCAGTCTCTTTTGTTGGAATCTCCTCTTCTAAATGTTAGAGAAAGCCAAAGTTCAGGGCACAGGTCCTCACACGCACACTGCCTGGGTGATCTATGCAGCTATGACTCTCCACTACTTCTCTCTGGAGCTACCTGACCTATTTTCTGATCTCCATATATCCATCTGCCCACTCAACAACCACTTCAATATCTAGTAGGTATCTTGACCTTAACCAAAACCAAATTCTTAATTTTTACACTGAGACTTGATCCTCCCTAAGTGTTCCCCATCTCAACATTCACTTAAATATTTGAACCAAATCTTAGTCCCATCCTTGATTCTCAATTTCAACCCATGTTCATTTCATCAGCAAATGCCTTTGGAAGTACCTAAAAAGTATATCGTGGGCTCAACTCAGTCCCCATCAGTTTCAATTTATTCCAAGCCACCGGGATTTAATAGCCATCCTGCTTTTACTCTTATCCTCCCATTGTCTAAATTAGGTCAGATCATTATTTTCCCTAGCTCATAATGCTCCATTGGCTTTCTATCACAATCAAAATAAAACCAAAGTCTTTACTCCCACAGACCAGGCTCCCCCTTATCTAGTTAACTTGCCAGCTTCCCTACCTAACCTTACTGAGCCCAGGTTCACAAGAGCCCTGCTGTTCCTCTCAGGTGCCAAGCCTGTCCTCGCCTCAGAGCCTTTTCTCTTGCTGTTCCTTCTGCTCAGATTTCTCGAACCCCAGATTTCTCCACAGATCAATTCCTCTTCTTTCCAGTGTCTATCATAGTTTACCTTTTCAGAGAGTCAGTCCCTGAAAACATGTCTAAAGATATCTAAAAGAGAGACATCTGAAAACTTATCTAAATGACTCCTCACTACCCACCCTATCCATTAAGGTGCTTAATTTTTTTCATAGTACTTATCATTACTTGATGTTCTAAACATTATTTGCTATTGTCTTTCCCATAATCTCTATGGAGGTAGAGATCGGTGAGTTTTATTCACTGATGTATCCCCAAGCTTTAAAATAGTAACTGAATGTCTGTGGAACTATTGAATGAATTAAGAAAACAATGAACCAGTCTTTAAAATATAAATATGAATATATATACACTTAATTTTTGAGAGAAGTTTTAGGTTCACAGCAAAATTGAGCAGAAGAAGATATAGAGATTTTCTGTATACCTCCCACCCCTTCATATGCAGCCTCCCCCACTACCAACTTCTGGAACCAAAGTGGTATATTCTTCACAATTGATGAACCTACATTGACCCATCATTTTCACCCAAAGTTCATAGTTTATGTTAGTATTCATTCTTGGTTATATATATATATATATATATATATATATATATATATATATATATGAACTAGGAAGGATTAAATAGGTGGTCTTCTCTGGCCAGATTGAAAGCCGTCTTTGGCAGCTCTCCCTACCATTACTTCTAATTTTGGTTACTCAACCACTAGTTCGTAATTCCTCTCATTGCCTTTCATGTGACCTCCTCAAAACCATTCCCCACACTGAAAAGTAAATACAACTATGCTACGCCTAACCAAAATCTTTCCCAAGTCTCCAGGACCAAAGGACACTATTACTTGCTACACCCCTCACTCACACCATTCCTTGGAGAATGGCTCAGTCTTCTCTGACACCATAGTTTAGATATCCTCCTTTCTAGTTAGTTCTCTGGTCTCTGTCATAGCATGTGCTGTAGCTCCCAGAGAATACTACAAGGGAAGTCAACAGAAACTTAAGACACTGAAGGTTAGTCAAGATGGCAATATTTCTTACTGGTTAAGAGCATAGACCCTAGAACTAGATTATTTGGGTTTAAATCCTGTCTGCCCCTTCCTATTTGTATGGTCTTACTTAACAAGTCATTTAACCTTTTTTGGCTTCAGTTTCTTCATCTGCAAAATGAAGATTATACTACCTAAATTGCATAGACTTGTGATCGTTAATTATTTGATAAATGCAAAATATTCAGAACAGTGCCTGGCATCTAACAAAGATTATATATGTTAGTAACGATTTCATTATTATTAGATCAGCCTCAGCTTTCAATTTCTATTTTTGACTGGGTTGCACTATAAATTATCAGTAAGTTTGCATTACTCCTCGTGCTTCTTACATAAATCTGAGCTTCAAATTCTTTTTTAACTCTGGGTGGTTATGTAGATAAAAGCAACAAACAAGAATTTATGTTAAACTTTGAAATTCCAACTTTAATTGTGACTTATTTGTTTTCTGGTCCTAAACCTTCCTGTATTAATTTGCTAGGGCCACTATAACAAAGTATACAAACTGATTGGCTTAAACAACAGAAATTTATCCTCTCACCTGGAGGCGAGAAGTCTGAGATCCAGGCATCAGCAGTGAAGGTTTCCTCTGAGGCCTCTTTCCTTGGCCTTTAGGTGGCTGTCTGCTCTGTGTGTTTTCATGTGGTCTTTCCTCTCTGCTTGTCTGTGGCCTAGTTTCCTCTTTGTATAAAGACACCAGTCAAATTACATTAAGGCCCACCCTAATGACCTCATTTTAGCTTAATCACCTTTCTAAACAACTTACCTCCAAATACAGTAACCTTTTGGGGTATTGGGTGTTAAGACTTCAACATATAAATTTGGGGGACAGAATTTAGCTCACAACAATGTGCCACATCACTTATTTCTCACTCCTTTTTTTGTAGAGTTGACATACATTATTGATACCTAAATATATGAACTCTATCATAATTTTAAGTCATAGTCCAATGAATTAAACTTTAAAAAAAACACAATTTTTGATACCTAGGTCCATGTAAAAAGAGGTCTTCCTCAAATGTATCAGAATTTTAAGTCACAGCTTACCTATAATGATGAAAAATAGTATAGATAAATGAATCCTCTATAGCTATTTATGACACAGAGAGAAAATATTTTTAAGAAACAGTTTATTTGCAAACTGTCAATGAATATGTGGTCAAGTGCTAAAAAAAAAACCTTCAAAACTGTGGAGTTAAATGACTTTTTAAAAGCTAATTTAAAAAGCAAAAAATGAAACAAAACAAAATAAAACAAAAACAAAAAGTAATGACTTAAATATTAATAAATTTGAAAATGCAGTGCATAAATTTGATGGTACTGAGGACATTAATTCAAAAGAACAATTTAGGTAGCTTAATCAATAGTTCAGTTTTTTTTTTTTAATAACTTTCCTACTTTGTAAGCTCAAAATCAACACTTTTGTCTTGCTGTTTTCATCTGACAGTTTTCAGGAAGATTAGTCCCTGAATCTTTGTCTATATCAATGCAGACCTGAAAAATGATAGTACACAAGTCATCAATATGCTAAGAATTGTATATTTTAGTCCTAGATACCAATCAGATTTATTATTTTAATTCTTAAAATAATCAAAAGACTAGAAATATTTGGAGAAAAAAATTATTCAAAGGTATTATAAATTTTAGAATAGGGTTTATCTGGGGTTAAATAAATTTGTTTAGGAGCATGCTCAAATAAGCTGTCGGGTAGGAAATCATTTTAAAACAAAAACAGACTGTAGTACCACCTGCTCTCCTAATACATCATTGTAGCATTAGAGGATAGATCATCTGTTACACATTTTCTTGCTTTTAGTGATTAATACAAGATATAGATAATAAATCAGATTTTGCTAAACCTTTACCCTCTGCCACTACAAAAAAAAATTATTGATAAATCTTAAAATTTGTAAAGCAGAAGTGATATGAAGCAAAGCTTTAAGAGTTTTGAATTAAAATCTTTAAAAATTTAAAAAGCTGTAGATGTTATTGGTGTATAGTTTAATCTATTTGCAACTTAGAGTCAAAGAGATGAATTCTGAAGTGCCAGGCTTGAGTTATTCACCATAAAATGCCTTGTTTAATGTTTCTTTGATGAAATCAAATCGTTAAGATAATGAAAATAAAGAGAAAGGTCAAGTCACTGAGGATAAGCCACTTAACCTTATATCTTATTGCATATAACAGCACAGAGTAAGAAACCAATCTTCATAAATTTAATTTATTTCATATTCCTAATGCTTATGAATAAATCATCTTCTGTAATTAAATAACATGCACTGCGTTTCTGAAAACTCTACTATCCGTTGTTAGGGTTGGCTTGTGCTTTCCAGATCAGATATACATCTTCTGAGATGCTCCCTGTGGAGTCTGCGTGGTGTGCCGTACCCTTCCGCGCTTACCCAATCAGCTCAAGAGAATGCTCTCAATTCCCTAAATTAGTCTGGAATTACATTTCATTTCTCACAAAGGAAAGCAACAGGTAACACCACATACTATTATTAGCCCTTACCACACATTTCATTTTCCGGAAATCTAATTCAGAAGCTAATATTTGTGGATACATGGAAACATACCTTCATAAGCGCATGATTAAAAGCCCCATTTCTTTGTCTTTTGCTCCAGATATTTTTTTTTTCTATTTCTGTAATACAATTCCCCCTAAATTTTCAAATTCTAAAACATATTCGAAAGAGAGGAATTCAGATCTAAGGCTAATATTTCCTGTTATCTGTTAACAGAATGCTAAAGCACATTTAAAAATAATTTTTATCCTTTTGTAATTTGCAGATTTTCACCTAAGAAGCATATAAAAGTTGGAGGCTTTTATTCAAGTTTCATTCTCTATTTCTCTGAAGCCAAATGGGGATGAATCAAGCTAATTTTGAGTAGCTAAAATAAATCAAAATGAAAAAGTATTTATTTTCTCCATATAAAATTTATCCCACTTCTCCTTGTTTTCTGCACATAGGACATTTCAGGTTATAAAGCAACTTACACATTCTATAAGAGTGGCTCTCCACTTTTTTCTGCAGAAACTCTCAGGAGTGATGATGCTTTCACACTGAAGACACACTCCCAAGCACGATCTCTAGAATGCTCACTATAACTCTATTCCGTTTTTTCCCTCTCAAGAGAGAATCCATCAGAACACAGGGGACTGAGAATAAGAAGGGCTGACCTTGAATATATTTGGCTTTGTAAAGAAAACAAAGTAACCAGACCTTAAACTTTCATCATGTAATTACTATTGGTAAATAATTACAGAAGATACGCTGATGTATTGCGAATCTTCAGTGGAGAAAAAAATAGTATTTTAGATTTTTTAAAATAAGATTTTCCTGTGTATATTCAATTTCAAAAGCTAGATCCCACTATTCCTGTTAAATATACCCATGTTTTCCAGATTTGAATTTTGAAGCTATTAAAAACAATTTTCCCATGCAAAGACTAAGAAAATGTATTCAGTTGTACTTCCCAGTATTTGAGACCTCACTATTCATCTCATTGTCTTATTTCAGGTTTTGTCTTCCATTTGCACCACAATCTTTCAAAATTATCTGATGTCGACACCAATTATTTTAAAATCTGAAATTCTTGAATAGATTGTTTTGAAGATTAATATTTTAAAAACTACTTCTTGTTACTCTTTAGACCTAAATCATACCTGACTGATGCTGTGCTCTAATTAAAACACTGTACTTTACAATTTGAGTCAACAGAATAAATGAAAAGTTTTCTTTAATAAAATAAAAAGTCTCCACTGTTGAATTGTACACCTGAAACTTACTGGATTTTGTTAACCAATGTCACCATAATAAAAATTATTTTAAAAAAAGTTTCAGTCACATCTATTCAAGGTATTTAATAAAAAATAAGACTTTTATCATTTGATTCTAGCTAAAGAAGCACTTTCATTAATGATGGTTAAACACCCAAAATTTCATTTTTTGAAAAAGGTTGTGCATACAGTATTTATAATTGGACCCTTCTATTACACTGAAAAAAAAATTGTTGCAAATTAATAATGACTCCATTAAGAACATGGAGGAAAAGTAAAAAAATGGAAAGCCTTGCTAATAAATGCAAAAAAAAAAAGTCACTAAGCAATGAAGCAGCTTTAAACAGAGCCTGAATATAGGCAACTTGCCTAAGTGAATATAAGACAAACATTATTTTCCTTCATTGAGGATGGTGACACCAATAGACAGTATAACAAACCATATCAGATTAGTATGTCTGATGGTGAGTAAACAAATGTAATTTGCCAAACAACATGTAGTAGATGGCATTTCCCTTCCTTTCCTTCACAGCCTCATGAGGATAGGTGATTGCATTTATATTTGCAAAGCAGACATAGCTGCTTTGGCTAGAATAGAAATAAATACTCTAGCCGCACTTTTAAACCACATTATTTGAATAAGAGTTTTATGAGTGTGTGAAAAAGTTTCTTAGAAGAAAAAAATTAGAGAAATACCTTCTTGGACAAGAGATTTTTTACTGTTTTGCTTTAAATTTTTTTGATAGAATTAAAATTAACAAATTTATTTATAAATTAATTTATAAGTAAATTAACTTATTCATCATTTTTCAGCTATTACTCGAAAATGATGGCAGAGTAGTGTGTGACAAATTTAGATTTTAAGTAGAGATGAACAGAATGGAGTAATTAACAGGAAAATGTAGGTAGCTTCAACAAACATAACTTGTATTCTTCCTTCTGCTTGTCACTTTGTGCTCACACTGGGTTTCATAAATGAATAAGACAAGATGCTTTATCATTAGAAAGTACTAAAGAGGAAACTGTAGAGCAAACTGCTGTGAAAAGGTTAGTTTAACAATAGTTTCATTGAAGAAATTAACCTTTAAACAAATCTATTTACTAATCAATTAATAGTTAAATTATTTTTATGCTGAACGTTTATTACTCTGATAATAAAAAACTAGACAATAAAATCATGGAAATGCTAGTAACTATATCCAGGGTAGGGATTCAGAGAGAGCTCATGGTCACTTCTAACAAACTACAGTGGTCTCCCCTTATCCGCAGGGGATATGATCCAAGACCCTCAGTGGATGCTTGAAAATGCAGATGGTACTAAACCCTACTCACGTATACCATATTTTTTTCCTATAATACATACCAATGATAAAGTTTAATTTATAAGTAAGGCACAGTAAAAGATTGACAACAACTAGTAATAAAATAGAAATATTATAACAATATACTTTAATAAAAGTTACGTAGCTGTGGCCTCTCTCTTAAAATATCTTGTATTGTACTCACCTTTTTACTTCAAGGAAGCACTTTATGGCTTCTCTTTGGCATATCCAAATTGCCGGCATCACTACTCTTGCACTTTGTGCCCATTATTAAGTAAAATAAGGGTGACTTGAACACAAGCAGAGATATCGCAACAGTCAACCTGATTACTGAGAAGGCTACTAGGCGACTAATAGATGGAACATATAAAACCAGCAATGCTGGACAAAGGGATGATTCACATCCTAGCAGGACAGGTGGGGCAAGACAGTGCAAGACATTTCATCACGCCACTCAGAACTGTGCAAAATTTAAAACATGAATTGTTTATTTCTGAAAATTTCATATAATATTTCTGAAAATTTCATATAAAATTTCATATAATATAATCAGACTGAGTTTGATTGTGGGTAACTGAAACTGTGGAAAGCGAAACCACAGATAATGGGGGACTACCATACAGACATTGGATTGAAATTTTTAAAACAATTATTATAATAATCGTGTAATGAAATATTTAAAAACAGATTAAATACAGCAATTAACAGAATAAATCAATAAAGGGAAAATCAAAACTATTGTAATAGAACTACTCTTCAGTATTAGAACTACTCTTCAGTATTATAGCAACCATAGATATTATAGACAGATATTTCAAATTAGTTAGCATTTCATAAGCAGCACTATGGAAGGCGTAAAACAATAAAAACATGATCTTTGAAGACAAAGAGCAGACATATTAGAAAACCAGCTCAGTGTCTTTTTATTCGGACAGCCCATAGATTACTTAACTTCTCTGTGTTTGTAAGAGAAATATATTATGTACTTGTAGGATTATTCTGAATCTTAAATAAGGTTATATGTAAAGTACCTGGCACATAGTAGCTGCTAAATAAACCATTGCAATTGATCATTACAGCTGATAGATAAAGGTGTTTGTGAAGGCTAAATAGACATTATGAAGGACAGCTGAAGGGGCCTCCCAGAATTTAAATGACATATAAAATAACTTTTCTACAAGTACAAAATTGAGAATTATGTATGTGGGAAGGAATAAACAGAGATTTATATAATTCATTTTAAAATATAAATATACCTATACTGTTAAGATTTAATTCAATCACATTTAAGTAACTAGCCTCTAAATATTGGAACAATAAACTTCTTTTTAAAAAAGTACCCTAAAATTAAGTGCAAAAATTTTTTTTGGTATTCTATCAAAAAGCAAACTTTTTTTTATGGGAATGTAATGAGCTCTGTATTGCTTAGGCCATAAAAGATCAAACTCAATCTATGAAAATTTAGACTCTAAATTTTAGAGTTTATGTAAATTATTAATGAAAACCACCATAGCTCTAATGGCTTAAATTGTGTTGTTAGTAATGTTCAAATCTTTCTGTAGCTTTAAAAGATCTGTTGATACTTATTATCTTTATATAAATCATCACATGGATATGAACAGCATAACCTAAATGACAATCTTATCTGTAAGTTTTTACAGTTAAATTATTTTGTTTACAATATAATTATATGTTAACATATAATATGTAATTTAAAAATTATTATGACTTACAATTTAATTATAAACTGGATGCAGAATATGTCATTCTTTCACTGGCACTCTAAATCTCCCGAGTTTCTTCTATTTCCTCTAACGTATATTTTATTAAGGAAAAAAAAAAAGTGTCTTGAACAGTTCAAATGGCATATTTAGTTGCTATCCAGACTTCTAAAATATAACATTATAAAATTAATTTTTTCTGAAAATTGCTCACTAATAATTATAAAATGGGACCTAATTTTGAGTGACACCAAATTTCTAAGTGCTGACATTCATTTCTAAATGAGAACTGAAGAATTCAGGCAGGATAGTCAAAATGAATCATTAGAAATCAGACACATTTCAAACTTCTTAATTTAAAAGAGATGTTAAGTTTTCAATTGTAGTATCTTGTTTCCATTATTGAAATATATATATGAGTATATATAAGTATATATATGTATATATATTCTTCTCTTAAATCAAATTCTTTACCTTGAAAAACTATTTTATGCTTTTTGGGGGTACTTTTTTTTTACAGTGAAACACTTGAACTCTAGAGACATTATTTTATCCTGAGAAATTGTCTGCATGTGAATCAAAAAAGATAGGGACGAGAACAAGATACCCAGGTTTAAAGCTCATTTACGTGTTGCATTGTTTATTCCCCAAATGCTCAGTGAAGTCCATGGCCGGAGCTGCACCAGCATCATCACGGAGCCTGTCAGAAGCACAGATTTACTCAGTCAGAACCTGCATTTTAGTAAGATCCAAGAGTGATTTACACGCATATTCAAGTTTAAGTCTCCCTGGTAAAACTAGTACACTAATATTAGAAACATCTGATTCTTAGATCTTACCAATAATGAAATTACATTGATTCAGTGACAAAGTTACTCTCCATTCTTAAAAGCTAGGAAATCGGAGTTGAAAGTCACTTCAAAATTAATTTCCCCTAAACCACCACCCTTTGAATAAATAGGTAGAGAGAATAAAAATCTGTGAGAGATCTGCTTCATTCTTAGTTTAAGTTCTCTCTTCTCTCTCACACCACCTTCACTTTTACTTTTTAGAGCCCAAGAAGCTAATTTTAGAAAACAGTTACTTGCATTGGAAAACAGCTCTACCGAAATGGGATTATTGAAGGCATTACATTCTTAATGAAGAAAGAAATCACACAATTATTTGGTTTTATTTCACGGGGTAAGAAATAACTTTGTGCTGTTTCTACCGACACAATACGGGTACGCTAAATAAACTTTTTCGTGTAATTGTAAGAATGCTATATTTAGATAGAAAATAAACCAGTTGTTCTCAGGAAGAAAGCAATAAATGGTCATTCAAATTACTCAAGAAAGTTGAATTTTTGTCTCTTAATAAAGAGTGGATGATTACTTGAAGTTCTAGAGAATCAGAAATAGTTTAGACTGAGCTCCACGGGAAGCAGGAAATAAGACTCATCATGTCCTACCCAAGAGGATCTGAACAGCTGTTCTTTATTTGGGATACTGGATGATGACTGTGACAGCGAAAGTGCCTAAGATTTAGCTGCATTGAAGTCTGAACATTTTTATACCCTATATGACAAAATGGCAGAAGGGAGAGAGTAACTACAGGGAAGAAGAGAGGCCTAGAGACAGAAATATTTCCCCTACATTTTATGTGAAAACATTGATTCAGTGGGAGGAAATTAGTGTGTGTGTGTGTGTGTGTGTGTGTGTGTGTGTGTGTGTGTGTGTGTGTGTTTTAGACACTTATGTCATATATATATGTGTGTGTCTAAAACATGCTGTCATCCCCTGATAGGCCATTAATCACCAGGGGATTAAGCAAATCATCCGTCCAATATTCACAAGAATTCATCCGCTAAGGCTAAGATACCATCTGTCTGCTATGCCTTTTTCTCATTTCTAGTCTTTCTCTTGTGCTAACCTTCAGGTAATCAAAATAGTTTTCTTATAAGACTTTGTTTTAAATGAAGGCAATTAAAACAGATTTTGAAGTTTTTAGAGGAAGTCATAATATAATTCAAAATATATTATTTTTATTCATGCCCAATTTTTCCACATTATCACTTAAAATGCAATTACATGATTTGTGCTAAGGGGTCTGAGTTTTTCATGTGATCATTCAAGAATGCAAAGTAGAGTAATTAAATTTTGTAGAAAACTATCTTTATCACAAAGGAGATTAATATATTTTCTCTAATTTACAGAATTAAAGAACTTAATCATGGATTTATGGATAAAGCACTCGTGTTTTTGAAATAGAAGTGAATTATCAGCAGTCAAAGAACTCAAAGCATATTATCTCCATTAATTGTCTCCTAGTACATATTTTAATTTCTCAACAAACCCGCTAAGTTTTTGTTAGCTCCACAATCAATCATCTAACAGAGAGGTACATACCGCAGAGAATAGTGTTTTTGTAACAGAAAATCTTTGTCCTGAGATTCCTCTGTTCTCAGGAACATAATATTAGCAAGTTTTATAATTGCCTCTTTAAAATGATAATGCGATCCAAGTGTTACTTTTTTATGTGGATCAGATCTCCATGCATAAAATAGAATGCTTGGTGGTTCAAAATTGAAATTGTAGATTTTAAGAACATGGCTGATTTTGGAATAAGAAATGAAAATATAAATAAGAGACAGATGAAATTTCATCACGTTATCAATTTCTTACTCCCATAGAGTTGTTCTTAAATCACTGAGAGGTCAATCAAGCATCCTCTTTACAGTGTCCCCAAAGCAGTCTACAGTGGAGGTTATATTGAATTAGGAATTGACAACCTAATTTTATTTCCATGTCAGCCATTAACTAACTTTATTGGGCAAGATACATTTCTGGGTATTAATAGTAACACCTTAAACTAGAAGTTATTGACTATGTCAGTGATCTTCAAGCTAAGTACAAGTAGCTTCAATATCATCTGGGAATTTCTTAGAAATGCTGCTTACCAGGCATCACCTTGTACATAATGAATCGGAAACTCTAGGGGTGGGCTTCAGCAATATGTGTTTTAAGAAGCCAGCCAGACAATTCTGCTGTACTCTCAAGTTGGATTATGTAATCTCTTAAGATTCTAGCTGTGAGGTAATTAGCAGGTAGAACCACCTATTTATGAATTAAAGTCAAAGACTTAATGAATTAAGTCAAGAATTACTTCTTACTGAGCTTCAGTACCTTGAATACTTCAGTAAATGAATGAATGACTGGGGATATCATCGCCATAGCAGAGTGATCTCTTCTCCCCCCAAATTCCAATTATTCTTTACCTATGACTATTTTATGGCAAATGCCACCCTTTTATTATTGTTATCCTATTATTACTGTCATTTGTGTATATGCCTTATATTCTTGGATATGGCATCATTCATAACGGGTTTTCTTTCCTATATCCCATAGAACAGTGGTTCTCCAACTTTACCATGGATAAAAGCATCTGGAGTGTGCACTGAAATACACATGGTTGAGCCCCACTCTTAAGAGCTTCTGACAGAGTAGGTCTGAGGATCTGCATTCTTTTAAAAAGTGCTGCTTATGCTGCTGGTTGGGGACCCCATTTTGAGAACCACTGCCACAGAGTGAACCCCACTGGGCACATGGACCACTGCTTATGGAGATAACAGAAAGCTTCATGGTGTTTGCTGAGAGTCAGGAACTAAATGAGAAAAGTTACAAGATTTTCTTAAATTTTTAGAAAAAGTCTGAAACAAGAATAGAGTAGATACACTTATATGTTTATAATATGTATAATATTTATATGCAACCTATTTTACTAAATGGGAACATTTACTGCTAATAATCTTTGATAGGCACAAGGTATTTATTTCTTTTTCTAAATGGCATATCTTTTCTCACAAAGAAACTTCTTTAAAAATCTTAAGGGTAATAAGTTAAATTATTTTAAAAATATTATAATATAAAAATTAATTTTGCCTCTACTAGTTTACACTTTTCTAGGTTCTCTCTCAAATTTTTATTTCTTGAAAAGCTGAGATTCTTCCTTAGAGAGACCCAAGTTTCAGCAAATAGGCTAGGAAGACACAGATGTGAGAAGTCAAGTCATAGATTAGAAACAGTCTAGACAAATATGACTGGGGAGAACACTACTAAATTTATTACTAAGCTTAATAAGAGTCCGCCATTCTGAAAAACAATCCTAGATATTCAAATTAAACAGATAAAATAATTTAAGAAACAAATGTTTAACATAAGAAAAATCCAGTGTATCATAATATAAATTTGAATTGTTAGCTTGTGATTATTTTTATTATAAAATAATTTATCTGCTTTCAAATGACTCGAAGTAGGTCCATTTAATAGTTAAGTTTCTTAATTATATTAAATAGGATTTAGTTTTTATACATTTTTTTCACATCATGTCTACTGTGTAAACCAAGGCATTCTATAATATTTGCCTGCAGTTGATGCAGAACTTTGAACTATTTTTTTTTTTCAAAAAAATAGGTATTTGCAACCTATTTTTAGTATTGTGGTCAAACTTACTTTCTTTCCCCTTGTGACTAATTGTTCATTTATTCATTCATTCAACTAATATTGACTGTTGATTCATGACAGGATAGGTCCTTACTTTTATAGATGTACCTTCTAGTGGAGGAAATTAATAATAAAATTCAGTGAATAAACATATTAAATAGATTGAAAGCACAGATGGTATCTTATTCTTGGTACAGTGCTTATTTGGTATTCAATATTTAATTGACTACAGAAATGCATGCTTTATGTTTTGCAGATGGCTGTCCTTAAAATAATGGTAACTAGCTCATATATATATTTGAATTCATCGTCTTAGTTATACAGTATTCTAATCAAATAAGTTAATAAGTTTTCTGACACTTATGATACTCTAATTCAAGATCTATAATGTCAGTTAAGAAACTTCATGTATATACTACACATCATGAATTTAAATGCTCATTTTAATATTTTTTTCACCCTTATTCAAAATATAGTAAAATATTGTGGCCGAAATCCTAAGTAAATCTTTCTTCTATTATTTGGCGATCCTATTCTCAATCTGCAGATTCTACAAACACAGCATCACTCCCCATCTTCCTCCACTTTCTATTCCTGGAAACCACACACTTAATATAAGGAAAGAGGAAAGTTAATTAGAGTTACATTGCATATTTTAACTATGGCTTGAATCAGGGAGTTATATAAGAGTAAATTCTGGTTGCTGTGGGAAACATAATTTAGTATTTTGGGCAATGCTTTAACTCTATTCAAGTCAACTGTATTTTACAGAATAATGCCAAGAGGAAAACACTCTGAAAGTTCATTTTTTAAATAACAAATTTACAGAGATTTCAATTTTGATCCAAAATGCACATAAAGAAGGACCAAGAAAATACCTGTCATACAAACTTGAATAAGGAAATAAAATTTCAGTGGCACTGATATTGACACCATCATAAATTGACTCACTTTCTCTACTATAATTATTATTTGATTAATAATAAGCCTCTACACAAAACTTGTATTCTGCTACTAAAAATGTAAAAATCAGGTTAATGTAATCTATTTAGGTTCTGATATGTAATAGTTTAAACTCCATTTGAAATTATTTTCAGACAACAAAATCTGTTCATACTCTCTGACAAAAGAAATTCTGCGTTTTCAATAGCTAGAATGGACCAATCACTTTGAAAATAATTTTGAAGATAATTTTGAAGAAAAAGAAGATAATTTAGGTGGTCAGAAAAATTTTTAATGTGAAAATTGGCACTTCTCACTGTATGGTACTGTGTTATAATACCAATAATTTTTATCATATAATTTTAAAAATTGCATGTTAAAATGACTCAACAAAAATAATTTCTAGGAGGCCAACTTATTGTTTATTTATTTTTGGTGTGTTATCTATTCTACGTATTATCCAAAATTGTTAAGACCAAAACATCACTTTAATTCCACTGTGTATGCATTTTTGATGTTTCCCTATAGATTAGTACAAATCAATTATATTACTTGTAATTACAAGGGTAAATATTTTGCCTAAATCACCATCACCATGATAAATCCAAACGACTAATTTATGATTTGGGGGTATTTCACACACTTTTTTTTTTCTTATTCATAAAGTGCTAATCCTTTGTGAAAAAATTTGAAAAGGAAAATTGTTGGTAATTTGACTACAAAATGTAAACTAGAGAGAGCTTATGATAGTTTAAAAACAATTACTACCTTTTTGTAAATATAGCCAAATGGTAATTAATCAAAGAAAAGGATGAATTTCATTTCCACTGAAAATGCTGAATTGAAAATCATTTCTAAGCTATAAAAGGTAATGTAAATGTAAATAATGACATGGCAAAACCTCCTACACAATTTATTTGTTTACATTTATAAATACATATATATTTTCTTGGCTACTGGCTACAGTGATTCATAACTGACTATTTTTCTTGTTATAGACTTAATTAGAAAGAAAACATAACACTCCCCAAAGCCAATAAAACCTTTAAAAAAGTTCCAAAACAGCACAGATGATTATAAAGAGAAAAACAGAGTATAAGAAAAACAGGAAATTTACATATACCAAATCTGTTTCCTTTATCTTAATTGTGATCAAATTACCAATCAAATCTGATTATTCCATTTTTAATTTAATACAAAGATACTTCAGAGAATAAAATATTTCTGTCAACACCATCCATTCTAGTACAAAATGGTTCTTAAATTTAAGAAGCAAATCACTCATCCACTTTTACCAAACAGTACTTTTTATTGTAAAAAATTACTTCATTGACTGCCTACCCTTCTCATACTCTTCTAGCTATTTAGAATGTTTTGATAGGCTTGGAGATTATTCTCAGTACAAAACTGTTACATCTCCTACTTACGAGAATTAGCTTTTCAAAGTGCACCCTGTTAATGTAAAATTATAATTGCCCCACCAGGTAGGGTATCTGGTTGCTCAACGTTTTTAAGGACATATCACACAGGTTTTAATAGTTATCTCATTTAAAACTTAAGAATGAAAACAACCATGTCCGGTTCAGAGTAAATTAAAGAACCATGGGCATTAAGTTAATTCCATATTAATGAACTTGCTTGACAGGATACTTAATGTGCATACCAGTGATTGGCAGCCACGGCATAGGTACTGGCTAGAGACTGCCAGATTCCAGAGGCACTCCACTGCCTCTGCTGCCGCATTCCTGACAGCCTGGCTAAGGGGTCTGGGAATAGGTAGGTGTGTGCAGTTAAGCAGCAGGAGTCTGTCTTGGACACATTCAGCCATTTGTTTAGAAAGTAGTTAAGAAAAAGGAAGGAAGGAAATGAGATAGGGAGGGAGGTATTGTAAAAATGAAAGGGGAAGGAAGGAAGGAAGGAAGGAAGGAAGGAAGGAAGGAAGGAAGGAAGGAAGGAAGGAAGGAAGGAAGGAAGGAAGGAAGGAAGGAAGGAAGGAAGGAAGGAAGGAAGGAAGGAAGGAAGGAAGGAAGGAAGGAAGGAAGGAAGGGAGGAAGGGAGGAAGGGAGGGAGGGAGGAAGGAAAATAAAGAAGATGGGATACATAAAATACATTTCTACCCCAAAGTGAGGAGTCCAGATGTGAAACAAGGCCCTGGATTAACTGGAAAGAGATTATGAGGTAAAGTGGGGGAAGCTGAGTAAAGCTGAAAACCTTCTGAGGTCTCCTAGTGGAAGTCTAATAGGCCCCAACAAAACTACAGCACTGTTGCCCTTGACCTCCCCTCAGGATTCCTCCTGTACTTCTCGGTTCCTGGACCTAGTCATCAGCATGCCTGGAGATGCTCTCTAACCATCCAAGTTCATCATCCCAGCAACAGCCTCCTTTTGAATTATATTTCTTCTCCTTCCAGCTAACTAAAATCCTCAATAAATCTCAATTCATGAGTATTGTGTTTTCCTCTTAAATGTGAATTTAATGAGCTAATCAAAATGATATTGTCTCAAGCACAATAGAGGACATTAAGACTTTAAAAGAGAAGCATTCATTACTATGCTTTTGAGTAAGAAAGGTCTTAATTGCTCCTACTTTATTGTAGGTTTGACCCTTCTCTCTTCTGGTTTATGCCTCCTCCATCTCTACATGGTCAAGTTCAGAGTAGTGGTTCTCAACCTGGGGTGGTTATGCTACCCAGGGGATTATTGGGCAATGTTTGCAGATATTTTTGATCATCAGGACTAGGGTGGGAGGGTGCTACTAGCATCCAGTGAGTTGAGGCCAGGGATGCTACTATATACCTCCTACAACGCACAGGACAGCTTTCCATGCACAAAAAATAATTATCGAGCCCAAAATGTTAATAGTAGTGAGACTGAGAAATCCTAAGTTAGAGTCAAATTTCTTACAGTAGCATTATAACCCTACCCCATAGGGTTCTTCACCTTTGGCCGGCAGCAGGCCTAAGCCTCAGTGGTTCAGAATCACAAGGAATCACAAATTTGAACACAAGGAAATCATCTAGTATTAGAGCACTGCAGGCGTGGGGTGTGAGCTGAGGACCAGTTCTCCTTAGCCTGCCTTAGAAGGAGTACCAAGACCAACCACTGAATGCTACCAAAATAATTAAGAAATATACTTCATTGTCTTTAACACTATTTTGCTTTCCCAATGACAAAATAAAAGCTGGCTGCACACAAATCAAGAAAAACTGTTTTGGTCTTCAGACTGGGTTTTTGTCGCCTGGCCCTGCCTTTCAAGGTATAAGATACTCTTAAACAAAGAGAATGCACTTGTGTTAGTTATTTCTATTCTGACCTTAGCACAAGATTAGTGAGGAAGAAGAGATGGCCTGCAGCTACTTTTAGGCAGTTATAAGTATATTAAAATAAATATTTGTGACTAAATTAAAAAAAATTATTTTATCAGTTTTAAAAATGAAATGCCTAAATCCCAAGTAATGTCTGTTTAGTGGGCAGTCTCCTCTAACTAGCTGGGTCTGTTTCAGTCTGTATCTTAAACAGCATTAAAAATACTTCTCTCTTTACACTATGAATGAAAAAGATATTTATATAGCCATTAGTTAAGCAGCTCTTGGGTTTATCAATTAATATGGATTACATTTGTGATGAAGAAAACCATTTGTATTAATCATATGAACGAAATGATATATAGAAAGGGAAGTAATAGGTTGTATCACAAGGTAAATCTAAGATAACCAAACTGAGAGTAAGGGACTCCAGACTCATCTTTTTCTACTAGATGGTGAATGATGTTGAAATCAAACTTAGAAACATACTTTTGTATATTGTAAGTAGGTAATTCTTTTACCTACTTACAATATACAAAACTATTTAAAATATATTTTAAAATAACTATTTTTTATTGAATGAAACATTCTTATAGAATCTCTATAAAGGCTCTTTTCTTTAATGAAACACAATTCATTTGCCTTTAAAGAGACTAGTTAAAAATATTAAATACATAGAATATTAAATAGTATTAAAATATTCTGAGTTCATAACTAAAACCAGATTTTGAAAACTTTTTATAAATAAATGGTCAGATAACACATATAAAATATTAATATCTTTTCTGAAGGTATAAAACTATATATAAGTAACAAATTTGAATCTCATAAGTGGTTCTATAGTAATCAGATTTTTAAAAAAAAAAAAGTGAAATACTTTCAGATGAACTATCTCTGTTACTTCTGTAACTTTTGACATTTTCAAAAGTATGTTGTTAAATTCATAAGCTACTCCACACACAAGTCACTAGAAATTGCTTTGCAAACTGCAGTAGGCTAGTAATAACAAGTCCAGTACCTTCAATCCATATGATTTTATAATAATTACTATTATTGTTACCTCTTACAGCTTGTGGACCAGTGTTTCCTTCTCTGAGCTGGTTGCCTTCTTCCATCCAATAAGCACTAGAGGCGTGAGAACAAGAGCTTTTGTATAAAATAACTATAAGCTTAGCAAACTTAAAACGTCAGCTGAATTCTTTGGCACATTCATTTTTAGAGGATTATCTTTTACAAAAGAAATACCTACCCTGAATCTTCTTTACGCAAAAAACCCCAAAGACTGTATGCCAACAATTGCTTCTTTCTTTAAATTGTCCTTTCCTTTTTGTTTCCTCATGAAAAAAAAGTGAACAAATTTCATAAGACTTTTTCTCCATTTTCTCTTCTTCCCTTTCACATGAAAATATGAAAGCAAACTGATTTCCTATTGCAAAATGTTCAATTTTAGCTAATCTCAAAAAGGAAGTTGGAAACTATGCACAAAATCACAGAGTTCCACATGCAACAAAACAACTATTGGTTATTTAAATCTCATAGGTTCCATTTTTATTTGCAATATCCACATATCTTTTAAAATAAAATTCTATTTTTCAACAAATTAACCCACTTTAGTCTTCCAGAAAGACCCACAGGATTAATATTGAAGGCATATGTAGCTGTGGTTTTCCTTGTGCCTCTATTGTTTAATACATGCTATTCTCACAGCTTATGGTGATAATAGCACCAAGTTGTTGCTCTTGGTTTCCTCCAATTTAAGCATTAGTCCTTAGAGCACAGTTAATAGTATTAGCTCAATAAATGCTTGTTGACTAATGAATGAATTGATTTCAGCTGTTTGCCGATTTCCACTGCAACCAAACTCTGACAATGAAGGAACAATCTCAGGCCCTTTTGGGGCACCTGTATTATCAATGTATCTATAATCTTTGTCTTTCCTATTTAAAAAAATATTTCTTTGCTACTTTTGAACAATACTACAAATAAACCAGCCACCCATTTTCAAACCTCTGATAAACTTAGCCACATATAATTTTGCCAGATAATTCATTTTAAAAATAGCAAGTTTAGTCAATTGGACAAGAGTATATACTTTCAACTCTCCTAAGAAAAGCATTTCCTCAAAGATTTAATACAAATAGCTGCTTCTTTAAATTTAATATAAACCATCGACACTCACAGTTCCAAAAGATTAAGACACATTAAAAAAACAAACAAACAAACAAGATTCATGGCAGTTTTATGGGATGTACTATCCCAGGAAAGATAACTGCAGAACTACATGACACTGAATTGACCAAATTCCTGGAAAGTCTGGGTAAGAAACTGAGTGTATACACTTACATACACATGCAGATAGATACACATATGTGCTTACCATGACCTGGACTTAAATTCTCAAAAATAATTTCTTTCAGAATCCTTAGTAGAATGTGTGAAGAATTTAAATTCTTGCCTTTTAATCTTGAAGTAAAGACAAATCTTTGAAAATGTTCCCTTTGACCAAAGATATTCTTTTCGAAAAATTTTTGGGAGGAAATGATTCTAATTATGTAGGCCATGCCCCTCTTTTAATCATGTTCTCATTTTAGCTTCTGAATTAACACTGAAAACCACTGTCACATACTAATGCAAAAAATGGTCACTCTACCTGCAAAGTGTCTATCCCATTTCACACTCAATAGTTTAACAGTCTTAGTGTCAATGGCATATGGCCTCTTCAGCTATAGATTTTCAATGAAGATATATTCTATGACTCTGTGGGTAGGCAGCATTCTAAAATACGTCATGAGTCTTAAGTCTGTGTCCCTAAATATCTAGGTGGTTCTTCTACATATAGTACTCATTTAGAGTTTCGATTAGATCATTGGTTCTCAAAGTGTGATCCCTGGGACAGGAATATCACCATCAGCTGGAAACTTGTTAGAAATGACAATTATGAGATCATACCCAGATATACTGAATAAGAAACTAGAGGAAGAGCCCAGCAATACCTATTTTAATCTCTAGGTGATTTTGATGTATAGTCAAGTTTAAGAACTTCTGGACTAGATAATGATCCTTAAAGCCTTCTCAAACCATCAGAATCCTACTGCTATTAGATCAAATATATCTTGTAGAACAAAAACTATGTTCAATTAAGTGCATTCAATTATTCCTAGTAGTATGAGTAAAATATCATAATCAAGAATACCATATTCTATTAGTAATATTTAAAAATTTGCTATATTTTCATAAGCACAAAATACCAACTGGCAAGCTATTCCCAATTAAGTAGACACTATGAAAAATGTTTGGAATCATTTTAACATTGGTGATATCCAAATTAAATCTTTGTTTCCTTCACATTCCAGGTTTTGTGAAAATACATGCTTTTAGGACAGTTTTGATGCAGGCATTTTGCATCTATTTCTTAAGACCAGCTGCTACATATAGCATTCTCTTACTTTCTCATCTCATCTACAGGAAACACAGAAATATAGTTCAAAAGGGGATGCACTAACATGCTGGTGAAAACATTTATAAAACTACTGAACAGTTCAAATAGATGAGGCATTTTAGGATTCCCACCTATAGGAAAGGTTAACTGATCAGGAAGCATAAAGCCTCACTCATTTAAAGAATTCTAACCCCAAATAGATATTTCCCTCAAATGTGATTCAGGGAAGTCTATTCTATTTCAGCAGTTAACAACATGGAAACTCCCAAACAACAAAAATGTTAGACTTAAGGTGATACCTTCGATTTTCCAAAGGCTATTACAAAAGGAAGACAAAAATAATTCTTTGAAATGACTGACATAAAGTCTGGATGACCATCAGGGACCAAAAGGAAAAGCTGTTAAAAATTAGCAGGGGTCAAGTTTAAAACTTAACTTTTGCTCCCCAAGATAAAAGGTCCTTTCCCACCTAGCATGTTTTGACAAGTGATTGCCTTACAGCAAACTCCTCCCTCCCTCTCTTTCTCCCTTGTTTTAAGTCAAGTTAGCCCAACTTGTTCAATGAAACAAATGCTATTATCTCTTTACACCATAATACTAGAAAAGTTCTTACTAGCCAAATAAACTGACATATTGTTAATGACAATGTCCCTAATTTCTCTTGATTTCATCAAGAAAATAATGGAGAAATCTACAAAACTCAGAACTACTATTTTCTTACTCCAGGAACACACACAAAACTGCTTTCATTGAGAATCCAAAAAGCATTTATTTTACAGTACTCAGTAAAAGCATATTAAAATCTTCTGCCTTGCCATCCCAGACCTATAAAGAATTTAGTCATGCAAGTGACTAAATTCTGTGCAGAGATGATTAATGCACCCAGCAACCTATTTCATTTCCAAGTTTCCATTTTCAAGTATTCCCTGTCAGTATATACATTTCTTAAGTTAGTTAGTTAGATACTTGGCACCATTTTACATCAAAAAACTTCCACAAAGAAAAAAAAAAATCATAAGTCAACAGATGCCTTGAAAAAAATAACTTTCATAATACTTGATATGTCTTCGAAATTGTTAACACTTTAGATCTACTGAAAAAACTAAATTTACTCAAATGCAAGAAGGAATCCTTCCAAAGGCATAAGTTTGAGTAGTTTCCCTTAATTTCTAAATTTAGAATATATATATATATATATATATATATATATATATATATATATATATATATAATATAGTGCCTTACAATTGAGTTTGATACTAAACTTAGATCAAGAGTGGAAAAATAGCCATAGGACAATCGCAGGCAATATTCTCTATTCCTCCTCCACCCTGGAATACTGAGATGTCACCTGGGCAAAGGACACAACATTTTAAGGCAAGATATGTTAATACAGCTTCAAAAAAAACCTGTAGCCTGTAATTTCTTTTGGCATCCTCAACAGAATCACTCTTTTTCAAAGACCCTTGAGAAGACTTCATCTATATTCATAGATTTAAGGTATATCAGGTACTTCTGATACATAGCATAAACTTTTTATTCTACAGAGGTTGTATTAGTAAAGTGGCCCTTGAGAAAAATAAAAAAAGCTCACACTGCCTCCTACTGTTAGAAGGAAAAGTTCATGAGGTCAAAATGGTACACAAACTAATAAGAGCAACGAGTTTTTGTCTTAGTATTTTTTTTCTTTCCTTTTGAAATCCAATGATCTATTTCCAAATCAAAACTTCGAAAGGGTTGAGATGCTGTCTACAATCCATACAAATGTGCAGAAAACACTAAGTATGACTTCAGAATGGAAACTACTATCTTCTCCAAGTCTTTTTAACTTGACATGTGACCTAATTTAAACAAAACAAATTATAAAGTGCTACCCTGCCTAGCAGTTGGTTTCCTACTTCCTTACCTACGGTAAGATAAACTGCTCCATGTCAGTAGAAAAGATGCAATATACTGCTCAAGTTGTTAAGATTGTAGGGCAATACCCCAGAGCTTCCTAGACCTTGATGACTTTTCCCATGTCTAAAGAGTTGAGTGTACTGCACCCAACATGCCACTGAGATACTTTAGTCTTCAAAATTTGACAAACAACTCTTGGGGCATCATGCACCACCTGCCCCTGTCCACCTCAGCCATAATATTGTATTAAATCACTGAATATGAAACACAGAAACACAAACAATAGTTTTAGGTTTGTTTCTTTAAAAATGGCATTTGTATTAAAAGTCTTAAAATGAAGAGACAATGATTAAACACGAGTCTGAAATTAAAAATTACAATTAGAATTCTCTTGGTACATCACAACAGTAAAATTTTGCTCTTTGCTTCTGGAGGAATACCCTAGAACAGATAGAAATTTAATATAAAAGGGGAGCTAAATACCTGAACAATCGAACAAAAAAAAAAAAAAGGAGGAAAACATTGCAAGGTATGGAAATTACTTTTTAACCGCTGGAAATAATAAAGAAGAAATTTACCAAACAACAGGCCCTATTGTCCTGGCTCCTTCAGGAAGATTACTGAAAGGAAACTGGGAAGTGGTTTGAGGAATAGCAGATTCTGGGATGGGGGGGCGGGGTGGGGGAGTTCACAGGTTGGCACCGGCTGGAACAGCTGAGTTTTGAAGGCACTCTGCAGACACAGGGGTGCTGGGGGCCCTGAATCACATTTGTGAAGTCTTTGTACTGTATTTTAAAGAGCTAGTCATCAAAATCTGTTACTGCCAACCAGTAAGAACAAAAGATAAACTTAAAAAAACACACACACAATAGTACACACAAAAATGTGCAGATCTGTAACATTTTTTTTTCACAGCTGATAAAAAAAAATACTACCGTTCTCCCCCAGACTCCCCTTTGATACAGTAGGTAAACAAAATAGATTTTTTTTCCCCCACAAATTATCAGCAGACACTTTCTGGCACCCCACACTGTATTGGCATCAGTGTTAATAGTCCCAGTTCAGATGTGCAATACTTCAGATTGGATACACTGTAACAAGAATCCAACTTTGCATAGACATCCTCAGAATCGCAAAGTCACGGGGTTGCCCTTCCAAGCTGGCAGAAAAGGAACCCGATCATAATTTCCAGCTACTCCTGGAAAACAAGGAAAAAACAAAAAAAGTTTCTTCCTCTCCTCCTGCTCCTTCATTTGGTTCTCCCGGACTTCCACGTATTTAAAATTTGGAACTAGAAAACGGTTGTTGACAAAAATAAAAAATAATAAGGAAAGAAAAAAGAACTCCCCTCCCCCGCTTTCTACCTTCTCCCTGTCCTCTTCCTCCCTCACTTCATTTTTTTCCAGGCTTAAACTTTCGCTTGCTGGTGTCAAGCTGCCAATAGAGCGCCCTAACGGTTACTTAAAAGAAAAAATATGCGTCAACCGAAATCAATGAGAAACGTACATGCTGCAAAGAGCCACATTTCCACCTGGTCTCGGATGGTCAGAACGGGACACCCCTTCGGACATGGGGAGGAGGCTGGGGATGCCGGCCGCAGAGGCCAGCCGGGCTCCAGGGCTACCCCGGCCAATGCAAAGCCGTCTCCAATCTCAAAGCAATAAGAGAAATCACATTTAGAGAGTCGGGTGCGTTTGGCTTTTGTGCGCAGAGCGCGGCCGGCGCACGGCGGCCGCGGGCGCCTCAGAGGATCACGCAGGCCGAGCAGCAGCCCTCGTCGCCGTTGGGCTGCGCCGCGTAGTTCATCTGCCGCACGATCTCGGCGAACAGCTCGTCCACTGAGGCTTTGTTTTTGGCCGACGTCTCCATGAAGGGGCAGCTCCACTCCTCGGCCAGGGCCTTGCCCTCGCCATAGGAGACCTCGCGCTCGCCCTCCAGGTCCACCTTATTACCCACCAGGATCATGGGCACGCGCTCGTACCGCTTCACGCGGATGATCTGGTCCCGCATGGGCTTGATGTCCTGGAAGCTCTGCTGATTGACGAGGCTGTAGACGAGGATGAAGCCCTGGCCGTTCTTGATATACAGGTCCCGCATGGATGCGAACTGCTCCGTGCCCGCCGTGTCCAGGATCTCCAGCACCGACGGCGACGAGTCCACCTCAATCTCCTTGCGGTAGAAGTCCTCGATGGTGGGGTCGTACTTCTCGATGAAGGAGCCCGTCACGAACTGCACGGTGAGCGCGGACTTGCCCACGCCGCCCGAGCCCAGCACCACCACTTTGTACTCTCTCATGGCTCCGTCGGCGCTGTCGCCGCGCCTGCCGCGGCCCCGTCGGGGCTGCGCGCCGGGGAAGGGCTGGGCTTGGCGGCTGGACTTCTCCCCTTCCTCAGCTCCGCAGGAAAAAACCTAGGAGAGTGTGGCTGGGGGGCGCAGGGCGCAGAAACCAGCAAGCGGGGGCCGCGCGCCGGGCCGGGGCGGCGGCGCGTCCCTGGGGCGCCGGTCCGGGGCCCCGCAGCAGCCCGCGGAGGCAGCGACAGCCTTGGCGGCGGACTGGGAGGACAATGCCGGCAGCCTGTGCGAGGCGACGGCTGCAGCTCCACGGCGCGGCAGCCCGGGAGGGCGAGAAGGAGGTGGTGGCGGCGGGTTGCGGGGGTGGCTGCTAATTGCGCGCGGGGCCGGGACGCTCGTGGCATGAGTCCCCGCAGAGCGTGCGCCCACCGCCGCGGCCCATCGCGCTCTCTCCTGCAGCCTCCGCGGGTCGAGGGCTTCCTACTCGCCGCGCGCAGCCGGGCCCTCCCCGCCCAGGCGAGCATGCCCAGTGCGCCTCCAGCCTCGCCCGCCGGATCCACCGCTCCGGGTTTTCCCGAGGGCTGGAGGGGGCGGGGCCGTGGGTGGGGCTCGCGATTTGAGTCCCGAGGAGCGCATTTCGGAGAGGCGAGAGTCTTGGAGCTGGATGGGAAACGTGTGGGGTGTGGAAACGTTGGAAGTGGGGCTGGGAAAGCTCCGGTGGGAGAACGGAGGTCGCTTTCTTTCAGGGCTCTAGGGTTCGTTCGTTAGGCAGCGGCTCTACAAAGAGCGTGTGGGCGCGGCGGGTCGCCGCGGGAATGGGGCGGGCATGGCTCGTGTGGACTCCCAAGGTCAAAAGCCCTTGAACTCCACTCCTTGAGCCTGTGGGTGTGCGTATCAGGGCCGGAGGCCCAAAGGGCATTCGGGTGCAAGAGCGGTGGGTGGAGCATCTTCCCCCGCCACGACGCAGCTCTTTTGTAACTCGTTCTCCTCGGAAACGCTACTCGGCCTTCTCTGGCCGAATTTCCCACAATACATCTCCCAGGACAAAGAAAACGAGAGCCCAGGTCCTGAAACACTGTCCCAAGGAGGGAAGGAGCAACCTCTAGTGCCCCAAGTCCTCTCCGGACACGGACTTCGGCGGGTTCCACCCATCGCCCCACTGGGCTGGGGCCAAAACCCGGAGATCGGATTTAAAACCAATCCAGAAGTGACGGCGGCGCCCGCAGCTAGTCAGGGCATGCTCAGTGGGCAGAGCAGATTTTCGGGTTTGGAAGTAGGAAGCTTTTGCACCACACACCCACATTCCAGCTCAAATTACCTCTCCTAGACTCGGGACCCATTGGTCCCAGGTCAGAAATCTCACACCCCCAAGTGTGCGCCCATTGGCTACCGCCAAGGTTTTATCAGTTTAGGCTGTTTCATTGGCTAAAAAGTAGCCTCCGCTCGTGATTGGTTATTTATAGAGATTGAGTTGAGAGGCGGAGGCACAGCTGTTCTTTCTCTGCTGCTCCCCCACCCCCTACCTCCCACTTCTCCAACCTAGTCGTTTTGAAGCTAAGAGTGCAAAAATAAGAGGAATTTAGGCGGAGAGCTCGGAGCTAAATATAGTCCTTTGTTGGTGTTTTTGAGATAGTCTAGCTTCTCGGTGCCCAGTCACGACTGTCCCTTAAAGGGAGCAGAAAGAGATGGTTACAGTTTGGTCCACAAACAGGAAAGTTAAGTTTTTTTTTTTTTCTTTTTCTTTTTTAAGAAGGGATGGGGTGGCTAAGATGGGGAAATGGGCCACTTTGAATTCTTTCCATCCGGGGGGTGGGGTGGGGTGGGGGAATGCCCAGGCTTGTCCTTAGAAAACGTCTTCTCTTGGCTCGGCTCTCACGGGAGGTGCGAGGGAGATGCCGCGACTTGCTCTGTCTTTAACCTTCCTCGCGGAGGAGAGATGTCAAGACCTGTCAGAAGACTTAGCGAAGTTAGCGTGAGCCCCAAGGTGAAGGGGGTGGGAAGCAACCGAGCTGCGTCAGCCCTGGCGCCGTGTCCTGCCTTTTTTATCTGGTGCCACTTCCCACTGGTTTCACCGTTCGCATGCAGAGATGAGCCAGGCGGTGTGCTGTGTGCCAACACTTGGTTTCAGTTCCTGAGCCCTGCCGTGACTCGCGGCCACATTTGCGAGTTAACTTTCTCCGAACCCTTGGCTTTAGCTCATACTGAGCGTGTCTGCAGCCTGAAGTCCTTAGCCACTGGATCAGCAGCCTACGCCTTGGAAGGGGTGGGTGGTGCCCACTCCTGCTCCTGGCCTCGCTGTTTAGTGGAGATAGGTGTTTAACTTTGTTGATCAGAGTGCTTGGATATAATTATGATTATATAATTCTCCAGATAAACCCCTCGGAGGCAGATTCACCTAATACAGCAGGAGAGAACCTCACAACGTTTAACCAGTATTTGATGTCTGCCGAGCCTTTTTACATGTGCTATCTTATTTACTCATAATAATTATTCTATCTGATTTAAGATGAGGAAACTGAGGCCCTAAGAAGTTCAGTAACTTGCTTGAGATTTCACAGCTAATGTGTGGCCAAGCTACGGTCCCAACGCAGGTGTTTGGCTGCTTTGAACCAATTGGCTATACTACCTTTTCACAAGAAAGTTCCTAGATTTTACTCTAGTTAGATCTTGAGGTAGTGTAATCAGACTGGCTTTTAAACCCAAGCAAAGGGGATCTCTGTCCACTGCCACCTTCTGCTCTCCTCTGGCAGTTCCCCTTCTCACCAGTCAGAGACTGAACCCTCTTCTAAGCTGTGCTTCAGGTCCTCAGAATTCTGGAATCCCTTGTCCACACAGTTCCAAACCCTGTGTCAGGAACTACCTGGGCCTCTGAACTCACCTGTATGTCCAGGAATGGGTCTTCCTTGGGCAAGGGGGGTGGGGACATTGCTTGGACCTGTGGGCTGAGATATTCTCTTCCAGGCACTTTGGGCCCTTCCTTAGTGTTGGGAAGGGGGCTTAGTTGGAGTCAGTTCTCCCTTCCTTGTCACCTTGCAGCCTGGCCCTTGGAGGAATCTAAGACTCATTCATAATTCACACCTTGCCATCCAGGTCCTTGTGAAGAGGTGGTTGTCCAGATACGAGGACAGATCATATTGTGTTTAACAGTTTGTTATCTTGATTTATAACCTAAATACTTAGATCAGTGCTATGTGGGCCTCTATTTGTCCTCTTGCCTGCAAATGTTAGGTGTGGTTCTGAATAGAACAACAGAAAATGGTTTGTCCTTAGAGGCCTGCTATGTAGTCTCATGTGTTGGATATCAATTATTATCTTGAGACCTTGGGCAAGTCCCATAAGCTCCCCTGACCTTAGTTTCCCTAGCTATAAAATGGTGATAAATTTTGCCCTGCCCATCTAGCTGTACAGGAACCTTGGAGAGAATCCAGTGACCAAACCCTTCATTTTATATCAGAGAGAACTGAGCAGAATTAGAACCCTGGTGTCCTGTCTGCCCTTTTCATGGTGCCAGCCTGTCCTCAGGGGTACTAATTAATAGATAATGGATGAAGATGCTTTTAAAGCTGCAGCACCCCATAAATGCATGACAATTGCAACCTAGACCCAGGGCCCCTGACAGCCCTATCTGGAAAAGACCATCGTCAGAATTGTAGGTAGCCATGAAGATGGATATTATTGAATTCTGGTGGCCTCTCCAGCACTGGAAAGATGCCACAGCTTGAATACTTTCTATTAGGGATTCTTAAATAGCAATTTATTATTATTATTATTATTATTATTATTATTATTACATTCAGATGACTTCTACAGAAAGATTTACACAGGACCTTTGGGATTCAAAATGAAGTAATAAAATTGCCGATGCAGAAATTTTTAAGGTTGGCCACTTCCTCTTCTGAAATCTGTTAGGAGTCTTTATTTACCTTACTTATATTATAGGTCATTATATATCCTGAACCATAATTATTTATATGTCTATCTTGTTACCCAACATCCTGTGAATTCTTTGTGGGCAGGGTTCTATCTGGTTTATCTTTGGAGCCACCTCTGTCTCATAATATCTAGTGCAGTGCCTGTATAGGAAGCTCTCAGTAAATACTTTTTTGACTATGTGAGTGACATTTTCTTCCTTTGCAAAACTGTTTGTGGTGAGAGAGTATATTCTCAGTGAGACATAACATTTCTTTGATCCTTAGAAAAATATATACTAATGTTTCAGACTCCCTGAGTGAAATGATGCTGGGTGATCAAAGTGTACCTTAATTTGGATGGAAACACTAAGTCAGTGCTACCTTGGGGAAAGATAACAAAGCATCCAACAGATAAACCCTTTTTCTAAATAAGACAACATTTGCAGGTAATATGAAAAGGCATTACTCAAAAACAATAAGAAATAAAAGCTACTATGTAAAAACTGCCTAATTTTTAGTATTGAATGTTACATAAGTGAGAGTCTCATTCCTGGCTTTTGCTCACCCAGTGGGACTGCTAGTTTTTTGACACCAGTGTTGAACCTTCAAAGAATTAACAGGTTTGTTAGAACATGAATCTTTAAAATCCTCAAGAAGATAAGTACCCACCTGTCATCTTCATTTGTACAAAGTAATTAGGGTTTATTTTATCATGTTTGTAGTTTTAGCTGGTGTCACCTATAAGAAAACAAATAATTCTGAACAAATACTTCTAATTTTGGGAACACCAAGGATAAATTGACAGTGACCGTGTATTCTTATTTTAAAAAGAAGTGTAAGTGTAAGACTGTGCCTTGTAGAGTTCTTAGTAATATTTGTTAAGTACCCGACCATGTTATAACCAGATATCTAGTAGTAGCCTGAGGATATTTTATTTTATTTTTATTTTCATTTTATTTATTAGAGGTCTTTTCAAAATAATTTGTAGTAATGTTTCTAAAAGTATTTTATAAGTCAACCAAACCATCATCATTTAATATTACACTTTGGGCAGCCAACTTGTAAGAACAATGACTTATGCTACTTGTAATGAGATTGTGCATCTTTATATCTTTAAAATGTCCTAAAATCCTAGCATGTACTAAAGAGAAACAAAGGTATGCCTCATTTTTATAATTTCAATGTCTGCCTCTGTCAATTGTACTCAGGTTCCGTTTTTCTTTTAAAATTATTTTTCAAAGGAAAGTGTAAGAGATTTAAATTTTAAATTTAATAACCTGTTATAATCATTTAAGCTTTTCACAAACTTTTGATAGGCCAACACAAAGAAATAGAATCAAAATAGCTACTGTCTCAAGGCTATTGTTTATCATATAAGTATTTAATAGTGATCTCGACATATAAATGTACTATGTTATTTTTGATAATGAAAACCTTGTAAAAGGTTACATACACCTATGTAATACCTGATGCCACTCGACTACTCAGTGAGTTTGAGTTTTACTGTAGAATCTAATGATTTCGCCTATTTTCATTCTTTTACCTCATTTTTTTTTAAAGGGGAAAAATAAAAAAACTTTTTCTCTAAGGTAAATTATCTGACCTTCTCCATTGGGTCTCAAATTTGCCTGAGACCATGATCTGTAGAGAAAAGAACTCAACTCACTTTTAGCACCACTTTTGTATGATGGATTTATTCTCACTCAGCGGACATTTCAGAGAGATCCCATGATCCCGTTTCTCTCAGTCTAAAACTCTGTTTCAAATCTTAATCTGTTTTAAGATTTGTCTCTTGAGAACCTCTGTTCCAGAGAATCAAAAACAGGAAGAATGGGAGAAAATTCTTAGCTCTATTAAAAAGAACTTTCTTCTCCTTTGTTTTTCCTCACCAACTCCTAGATTAAAAGACACCGCTTTGCTCTGGCAGGGACTGTAATCCACCACTTCGCCTGATGCACAGTGGAAGCCTCTCACTCACTCCTTCTGTAGCAGTGACTCCAGTAAGTCTTCCGGACTTTGTGGTTTTCATGGAGACAATGAGAGTCTATCCCAGGGAAAAGGAAGTTTCCTTTGTAAAATCATCAGCTGTAGGGTTTGGTGTGAGGAATCTGCCTAAGTAGGTTCTGTTTTACTTGCAGTTAATGCAGTCTAGCAATCTGGAGATAGAGAAATCTGTGGTGGTGATTTAGGAAGAACACACAACACTGCAGAATTCAGTCTCTCTAAATAATTTTGCAATCGTTGTATTCAAATCTGTCATGGTACTTTGTAACTCTTCTGAAGTTGTTTTTTCCTTCTATTTAAATTTATTTTAAAACTTGCATACAAAAGGAAGATTACCATTCTATTATTTAACTATTATAATATGGACATATTACTAAATACAAAGTATAAAAACAATACTTTCTATTAAAAATTTATGTCCTTAGAAAATCCTATTGCCTTGTAGAATATAATTTTTTTTAATTAAAAAGTGATCCTGGGAGACTGATTCAATATTTCTGTGTTTCATATATCCTACATATTCTAAACTAGTTGTTGGCATTTTTTTTCCATAAAGGCATACATAGCAGATATTTTAGATTTTGCAAGCCATACCATCTCTGTTGCAACTCTTCGATTCTGCCCTTACAATGTGAATGCAGCCTTAGACGGTCTGTAAATGAATGGGCGTGGCGGTTTTCCAGTGACACTTTCTTTACAGAAACAGGTGTTGGGTTGCACTGGGCCCAGAGGTCCATGGTTTGCCCACCTCTAAACTTGGTTATTGGGAAAATACCATTGTTGCTGGAGGCCAAATGTTCGTATAGTCAAAATGAACTACTAATCTGTCATTAGATGTAGCCATAACTCTTGACCTTAATCTATAGTAAAATGCCTCTCAAATAGTGACTATATATCAACAGATCTGACTATAATTCTATATTTTATGAATTGTTCAGATTGCTGTGTTTACACAAATAATGCAAAATGTGTCCTCAGCAGCTAAGCAATTTTTTATTTGACCTCTCATCTTTTTCTCATTGATTTACAAGTGCGGATTATGTATTATGGATATGTTACATAATATGTCAGATTATTATCCTGTGTTAATCATATGCCTTACAAGTAACTTTATCAGTTTGTTATTAGTTTTTGTCTATGCTTTCTTTTTCATTAAAAATGTTTAAATATTCCTATTTTGAATGTATTCATCTTTTCCTTGATGGGTTTCCTTTGTGGATTTCATGCCACAAATAGAAAGAGATTTCACATTCCAAGTTATTTTATACAACTAGTGTTTTCTTCTAGCATTTTCAAGGTTTCATTTTTTATGGTTACATTTTGGCTTGCTTTTCAACTGAAAGGACAGTGTCGGTAAAGATGGAGAGACCGAAATCCGAGCAAAAGTATGCCTACTAAATAGCAGCTTGTGAGGAGAGTGAGAACAGTGGGAGGAGTCTGAGAAATCTGATGGGAAGGCTGAGGAAGCATCCCTCCTTTCCAGCAGGGAAGAAGAACCAAGAGACCTGAGAACTGGAGCTGAGAAGGTGAAAAGTCAAGAGAGTTTAAGCTGCAAATAAGCTCTCTCTGTAAATAAAAACAGCAAGGCGCCTGCTCCAAAAAGGCAGGCCAGGTGTGGGTTTGAGAATCAGAGTAGAAATGAAATAATTTCTAACAGTGACTGTGCAGCACACAGCATGGAGTTACTAAGCTGCTAAATTTGGGTTACATAAATTTGCAAAGATGCCAATTCAGCCTTTTTCTTTTTTTACAAAGAAGAATATTGCTAATTCCTCTTAAATCTCTCGGATGAGTTCTGTTAAAAATTCTGAAGGTTTTTTTCTCAGCATACAAATAAATAATTATAAAAATAACCTGCATCTTTCATGGCCCATACTCTTAGTGAAAATATACACGAACCTGTGATTTATGTGTTTAAAAATTCCATTACTAGTGGGAAATTAAATGGCTCAGTAAAAGCGTTTTGCTTGTGTAGTTTCTTGAATTTCTCTTTTTACTGCATGCTATATTACAATAAAACCTTGGCTACCTGAACTCAGAGATTGAGTCATTTTGAGTACAATGTTTGTCTAGAAAATGTTGCTGTTGTATAGATGTCACAATAAGAAAAATCCATATGTACTTTTCATTAGATAAGTAGTATATGTTTACAGTAAATACATTTGGAATGTATTTTAAAAAAAGACTAAAATAAAAATAACAAATAACAAATTGCCCCCCAAACAAAAACTTAACATTTTGGTTAATAGTCTTCTTTTTATCATAGAATTATTTAGAATATAGAAAACCAGTTGTAGTTTCTTGTGACTATTTTAACTTATAACTCAATGTAGGCATGAGACATTCTATAGCCTAAAGGTCAGGAAATAAAAAGTCAAATGAGACTGATTTCTTAAGTACTTACTGAAGAATTTTCCTCTTTTATTTAATGGTTTTGATGGAAATATTTGTATCTCATATACTAACGTCATTGCCCAGGTAGTTGCTTTTGTGATCAAGTCCCAGATGGCAGCCTGTTTGGGGTCGTTTGCTTGTTTGTCTTGAAGGTGGGATGAAGCATGTTCAGGTTCATGACCTCTGGTCCAGCAGAACATAGCTGCCTATCTGCATAATTAACTAGTGAATCAAAGGCTTCAGTTGCATTCTCCCAAATGGTTTTGTGCCTCTCCAGAAATGATCCTCTTTGTGGCAAACAGTGCCCTTTGATGTGTCAGCACCATTCAAAGCCATGGGAGTGACTTCTGCATCATTGACACATTTGTGCTTTCTTTGTCACTTTGCACCCGAGCTTCCATCTCTCTTGCCTAAGTTTTTCCTAAGGCTTGAGAGAAATCTGCCCCCCACTCTTTCCAAGTGTGTCCTAGAGTGTTTGGGAAATGATTTATTCTGAAGGCTTCAAGTTCTTTATCAGAAAAAGAAAAAGAAAACCACTTTTACTGATGTAGTTTCAGGTTGAAAATTTTTTTTAAAGTGTTCTTGGTGTTTGATTTGAATAGAATACCAGGCATAAGCAATATTTAAAATGGTATATTTATCGTATGGATGGAAATTCCTGATTACCACATGCCTGCTAAGTATACTTGCTCATTAAATCTCGTATGTAGTAAAATTTTCTGTCTTGAATAATACATTTTCTATAGGCTGACTCAGGGAGTTAATATTCAGTGGCTGTGGGATACAAATAACATTCACAGACACCACTGTATTTTCTCTGGGTGAGCTAAATAATTGTGTAAGAACATAATAGTTTTGTTATCTTGAGGTAAGCCTGTGGTACTGAAAAGATCTTTATCAAATGTAAGTAAAAATAGTGGGAGAGGTTGAGTGTGACAACAGAGACTATTATTTGTACAATGTAAGCAACAGGTATGCTATTGGACTGTGCCATGTAATTTTCCAAATATTAAACTGTCAGCCTATTTTTATTCTTCTTAATTCAGGTAAACTTTTATTAGTGTGTAAAGCTAAAAGTTAAATTAGGCCAACTTTATTTGACTTTTATGTATCAAGAATTACAGCTTGAGCCTAAGGTTGTTTCATTCTAAGATTCAGGAAAGCCAAGAAAGGATGGTCAAGGACCAGTAAATCAGGGCAGTAAATGCACTATTCTATAAAGGACAAGGGACCATTTGAGAGCTAAAAGAGGAGACAGTTGAGGCCCATAAACATGATCCAAGGATAGCAGAAATAATAAAAAAGTAAGAGAAGTGGCTGTCTAATGTAGAATCTGCCTCTTAGGTTACTCCTGGGACTGGCCCAACTCATTTCCCCCATCTCCCTAGGGGAAAGAGGCAGCAATAGAGCAGCAAAGTCTCAATAGAGCCACTGAGATGGCAAGGTGCCAGCAACATCTGGGCCCATAACTTCTGCGACATTCCATGCTGGGCCCTGCAGCTTTGGTGACTGCAGCAGCCACAGAGGATCCTGGGGTAGACCTCCACAGCAGATGTGTCCTTTTCAGTGGATACTAGCAGAATAGCCATCACTTTGGACATTAGCAGCTGCCACGACCTCAATATGATGAGCTGTCATAGGAGCAAAGGGAACAACAGTCCAACCCAAAGCACAGTCACAGAGGCTGGTCAAGGAAAGGACAGGGGAGACAGCCTTAAGTGATTCAACCAGTATTTTCAAGGAATTAAGGACTGAACTTCCTGCACTATTGTTAGAGATTAAGACAAAATAATAATAATGATAATAATAAGATATATCATGGTTGTGATTGATTCACCCTTCAGCTGGTAAGAATTTAGGTTACATGGGAAATTGTTTAGAAATAAATTTTCTTAACAAAGCCACTTTTCTAACACCACCTTCTTCCATCAGGATTTGCTGGCTTTATTTTTTATGTCTTTTCAAACTATCTCACACTGAGCAAATTAGGAAAACTTACAGCTGAACTTAACAGGAATCCCAGCTAAGAGGGGTGGGGCTAAACAAATAAAGGTTTACCTCTTGCCTAACAAGAAGTGGAATTAGAGTTCTTCTGGCCTTGGTTTAATAGTTCAGCAAAGAGAAGGGCAGTCCCAGGACTCTTTTCTGCTTTCTGGCAGGAAGGTGGGACTGGGACGGTGAGGCTGAGGATGCATGCAGACCTATTATATCACGAAGTGGAAGCACCAGGAGACTTCCAGTTAAATTTCCTTGGCTGGTACTGTATTGAATATTCTAGTTACCAAGGAGGTTGGAAAAATTTGTATTTAACTTTTTTACCTTTTATAGTGGAGGAAGATGAGGGAGAAATAAATGGAGAATGATATTAAGTAAGCCGGCCTATTGCATCTACCCTAAACAATAAACCACTTTTCAGAAACTCAAGATTTTTCTGGCAACTAAATTTACACATAATTTTTTCATGCTTGTTTAATAAATATGGAGTGAAAGATAAATGCAATCTTTCACCTTTTCATTGAAAATCACACTTAAAAAGCCTTATTCATTTTCAAATTTGGTACTTAATGATATAAAATTTTGGTTAAACCAACTTTGGTTTGCACAAAAATCTACAAAAAATAACTTTTTAAATATATATTACTTCTGATGTCCAAAAATTCATATGAAGCAGAAAGAGCACTGGATTTTTAGTCTGACAGACTTACTTTCAATGTTTGGCTCAGCACTTCCTAGCTGTAAAACTGGACAATGTATTTAATTTCTGAGATATCCAGTCTCCAAGATGGCTCTGACTGTTCCCACCTCTTGGCATTCATACTCTTTGAAGCATCCCTCTCACAGCATATCTGGGTTGCTCTGTATGACCAAAGGACCTTGACAGAAGTGATGGAATCTTAATTCCAAGATTAAGTTATGAAAAACTGCAGCTTCCCTCTTGGGTTCTATCTCTTTTGAATTTCTCACTCTACAGAAGCTAGTTACCATAGCTTCAGGACATTCAGGCAACACTGTGGAAACACCCATATTACTGAGATCTGAGACCCTTCTTCCAACTGCCGAGAGTAGCTTAGGCCTGCCAATAACCAAGAAGATGAACTTGAAAATTAATCCTCCAGTATTCAGAGGACTGCTACCCCAGCCAATAGCTTGGTTGCAATCACATGAGAGATCCTGAGCCAGAACCACCCAGCTAAGTTGCTCTCAATGTCCTGACTCTTAAAAACTGTGAGACAATAATACATTTCTCATTTTAAGCTGCTAAATGTTTGAGGAATTGATTGTACAGCAAAAGATATACAGCTTCTTTAAACTTCAGTGTCATCTATAAACGAGATATAGATGGTTGTTGGGAGGACAGTACATGGAACTGCCTAAGACAATTCTTGCAACATAATAAGAGCACAGAAAAAGTTAATTTATGCCACCCTGAACACTCCCTATCCCATCTGATCTCGGAAGCTAAGCAGGGTCAGGCCTAGTTAGTACTTGGATGGGAGACCACCTAGGAAGACCGGGTGCTGTAGGCATAAAAAATAAATAAATGAATGAATAAATAAATAAGTAAAATAAAATAAAAATGTCCTTGCCCTTTGCTTCATGAGCACAAGTGTGGAATACACGTTGTCAAACACAGCTGGCTCTGTCACATTGCCTTAGCTCTCTACTGCACTGGGGATTGTTTTGTTAGCTAAGGTCACTTGTGTTTAATAATGAATGTCTTTCCCAGAATGCTGAACTATGGTATTTGGTGTGTCTTTAGTGGGCTATCAACTAAATAAAATATTGTCTTATTGCTGTAAATAGCTCCCGTCTTCCCTCTAGAAGGCTTCTGACGATTTTATTATGCCCCATTTAGGGAATGTGCCCCAATTACTGAATCACTGATACGAGGAGTACATGGTGAGGAGGACTGAATGCCTGCCACACACTCTGCAGAGTTGTCCAGTCTTATTTAGCTTGTTTCTAATCCTTTACGAGTTTCTACTGCCCCATCCACGTCTAATCACAGACGCCATGATCACAGACAGCTGCTGCCAACTTTGCTATGCACTTTCGGATCATCTCTGTTATATTTTTTCTATATTTACTCTTTAAAAAGACTTTCTTATTTCTGGTCTCAAGGTACTTCTATACCTTAATTCATGTGTGCCAAAAAACTATGTGTGTGTAAATGTGTGTGTCACACACATTTACGTATGTGTGTACATATAAATACATGTGTGCATGTGTGTATGTATTCTTTACAACTAGAACACTCTTTTTTTCTTGGCCAACATACCATGCTGGGAATAATTTTTGGTTCATTGAACTGTCTTCACTATCATTTGCTGCTGGATACTTAGGCCCTGTTTCCTTGCCCCAAAGTAAGGTTTTGTTGTTGTTGCTGTTGTTTTTGATTTTTAAGTTTGCTCTGCATCTGCATTAGTTCCAAAAGTTAAAGGGTTCTGAAATGCTGGTTTCTAGACAGCAAAGATTTTTCCTGTAGCATGATTTATGGGTCCCAGTCTCTCACATTATAATTGTCAATAAGCCCAGCCTCTTAACTAGTCTTTTTACTTCCATTCTTGTTCTCTCCTACATAACAATCAATCCTGTGTAATCTAGCAGATAAAGCTCATTAAAAATATAACATTCATAAAATGAATGAATCACAACACAGCGACTCTCAAAGACATAATGTTGAGTGAAAAAAGCCAGATACAACAGAATACATACTATGTGATTCCATTGATATCATGTTCATAAAAGACATAATTAAACTATTTTGTTCGGGCAGCTATAATTATGAAATGAACTATAAATAAAATAAAAGATTATGGTTAGCACTGGGGGCAGGGACAGAATTACACATTTGAATGTGTTCCAGAATGAGGGTTGAGAATAGGAAAGGCTACACAGTTCATAGGACCCAATGCTAAATACAAAAGCATAGTCCCTTGTTCAAAATTTATTAAGAATTTTAAAATGCAACAGCAGAGCATTAAGGCGAGAGAGGGACCCTGCTCAGCACCAGGCCCTGTGCCACTCCTCAGGCTGCACCCCCATGATGCCTTGGCCCTGATTTGAAAACTTTAGGAGTTCTGTTAATTCTTTATTTTTTATTTTTTACTTAGTAGAAAGAGAGTTATATAGGTGTTCATTTCAGAAAAAGCCAAAAGTTGAACATTTAGGATGTATGTGTTTTTCTGTAAGTTTATACTATTTCACTATCCTTAAAAAATGAGAAAAACAAAAACAAATCAGAACTGATCAGAGCACTTCTTGATTAACACCCATAAGATGGTTTCCCATGGATGAGAATGTCTGTAGCTGAATCCCTCATATCTTTACTTACTACAGGCCCAGGTCAATGCCCGCTCTTCTATGAAACTTCCTAGATTTTTTCCATTAAAATTAACTATTTCTTTCCATTTTCTCCCTCACACGTTCCCCCTCTATTATAGCTTAACTTCTTTCCCTCAAATCAGTTCTTCAAGATTTTTTTTTCTATGAATATGAAATTTTGGGTAAATATTTTGGTCTTATTTATCTTCCTATTTAGGACCCTATAGGGTGTTAGACAAGTGATTGTTGAATTTAATTAAAGTTCTATCTAAAAAATGTTATAACCCACTATAAAACCTAAAACACTCAAAATTCCTACACATTGCAAGTTCTTAAACTATGCAGTGATTCAAGGTAACAAAGGTAAATGTTCTGCAAACTAAAATATGTTTATTTACCTGCTGAAAATTTGAAATAGGCATCAAGTGTTTTATGATGTCATTTAACATTTTTTTTCTAAATCCCATCTGAGATGAATCTCATAGCCATGTTTCTGAAGACTGTTTTAACATTGTAAATTTAGTATTCCATGAGGTTCTTTTTATGTAACAACCACCCTGGATACCATTTTTACCAAAAACACAACACATTTTAAAACACTCTTGCTTACTATTTCCTTAGATTTTTTTTTTTTTTTTTTTTTAGTTGTTGTTGTCCTTGACATATTTTAGCTCTCACTAACACTTTGCGTTCTTTTGATAAACATGTGACTTGGACATTTTCTTACAACAGACAGATGGGTGTGTTCTCTTGGTATTATTTCTAAAATGAAGAAAATGTTCTCCTTTTCCAGCATCTGGGTAAGATTTGGAGTTCTGTCACAGATTTAAAATATAGACAGAAGTAATCATCTCTCTCTCACATAAAGTGTCTCTGCAAATAAGTTTTTATATTTTTTAAAATTTTCTATGCCAAGCTTTGAAATCACAAATGAAATATAGATTCAGAAGAAAACCACTATATAAAACAGTATTTGGACATTTCTTTTCATCATTCATTTTTATGGATGTTCTCCAATCACACTAGCCAGATGGCCAGGTTACAAGACTGTGGTAACATAAAAGCCTTTTATACATAAGTAAAGCACTGATGGATAGACTTCTAATGTGTATATGAATAAGTATATTTTATTCATCTTTCCACATGATTTCACTGCACAAAGCCTATCCACGAGAACTATAACATTGGTCTGGCAAACATGTGGTTATATACCCAATATCTAGACTATAGTAAAAACATTTAGTGAAAAATGTCTACCATTTTACAGGACAATTCATTTTCATCAACAGAGATTTTAAATGATTCTTCCCTTATTCTGCCAAGTAATCATACACAAGAGGAAAAAATCAACCTATCATTCTTTGCCAGAGACATTGACAGTAAGAGAATGTGAAATTTCATTATAGGATTATTTATGCCATCTTTATACCATCTCTTTTACAACATTAATCACTTAATGACCGGAGATCAATGACCACAAAAGCAATAAGACATGTAATTTTAGTCTTTTTTTTTCTTAAATATTTTATTTCTTAGTAAACCTGCTATAGAGTTTTTCATGTGTTCTTTCCTCTGCCTGGAGTATTCTCCTTACATCTCTTTCCACAGTTGATTTCCTCTCCTCCACTAAGATGTCATCTCTTCAGAGAAGCTATACCAAGCTCTAAGTTAACTGTATTCCCTTCTTCCTGAATTATGTAGCCAGGATTTAATGCAAAAGGCCTGTCTTAGTCTGCTCGGGCTGCTATAACAAAATATCGAAAGACTGGGTAGCTTATTAACAACAAAATGTAATTTCTCATATATCCAGAGGCTAAAAAGTCCAAGTTCTACATGCCAGAATGGTCAGGTTCTGGAGAGGAATTTCTTCCCGGTTGCAGACTGCTGACTCTTTGCTATGTCCTCACATGGTGGAGCTGAGTAAGAAGCTCAGTGGGCTCTATTTTATAAGGCACTTTTCCCATGATTCATGAGGACTCTGACCTCATGGCCGAAGCACTTCTCAAATATCCCATTTCCTGATTGGGCATTAGGATTTCAATATATGAATTTGGGGGGACACAAACATTCAGACCACAGTAGGCCATGTCTTTAGGCCAAATCAGACCTTCCACTTGTTTTTGTTTTGCGCATGAGCTGAGAATAGTTTTAACTTTTTTTAATGGTTAAAATACATACATACATACATACATACATACATGCATACAATTTCATGACATAAAAATTATAAGAAATTAGAATGTTAGTGTCTGTAAAGAAAGCTTTTTAGAAAATAGCTAAGCATGTATATAGGCCATCTGGCTGAATTCAGACTACAAGGACAGAGTAGAATAGTTGTTGCTGAGACCATATAGCCCATGTACAGTCTATGGGACTCTTTACCCCGATGCAAACTATTTCAGCATACAACTTGCTTCACTACACTTATCAAATTTATAATTGTGTTTTTTAAAATTTATTAATTTGCCTTATAAGCCTAGTGAGGAAATAGACATTGTCTGTCTCCCCTATGCCCAGATCAGTAAGAATGTGGATGTACTAAGAGGAGCTTAATTAATATTTGTTGACTAGTTATCAAATAAATAAATGAGACTGCAATACTGAAATGAAACCCCTTACCTTATTTCCATATCCTTCCAAATAGCTGAGGCAGAACATGAGAAAGCCTTTTCTTATTAAAATTGAGAGCAGTTATTGACAAGACTTTAAACCATGTGCAGAAAGACATGTTTAAAGCAAGATCAGCACAGATAGTATCATCCATTTTTACCTTGAGCTCTCAGATTTCTAGATGACTTTATGTAGCTTCCAGCATATGATAGCTGCTAGGCCCATGGAGAAGCTGGGTGGTTTTACTGTGATTTTACTTCTGGATCAGATGTAAGCTCCCAGGGAACAATAGAAATCTCAGGTTCCATGCCCAGAGAAATTATTTCCCCTCTAGAAATGTCTTCATTGATTATACACTTTTATTCCCTGGCTCCCACACTTTCTTTCTTATTGAGAGCTAATCTGTTTCCTAACAATGTCAGAGGTCTTGTGTTCTTACCCATCCATTCACAATTTAACCTTAGAAATTAGCTATTGCCATTACATATGTGTCTTTACTGGGATTAAGGTTCAGGAGATTTCCTACATAGATCCAAAACCCCAGAGTTCCTTATCTCCCATATTTAAATGAGAGATGAGCTATCACACGTTCTAATGAGAGTGTTCTCAGGTGCCCTTCCATCTCCACACTCACAGACCTGTCCATCATTAAGCTATAGAGTCCAGAGAGAAGAATGGCCTTTATACCAAGGAAATTCACTGCTTGGGAATCACAGAACAGTGTCTTATTATCACAGGTGGAAGTCACTATTATGTGAGGTAATTCCATGAAGAGAAAAACTCGACTCTCACCTAACTCATGACCTGAATATGGAGTTGACTTTTCTGGTGAAATCTGGTTAATGGGTTATACTCTTTGGTCTGGAACTATGTTGGAGAGCGTGTCATGCTAAAGGAAGGCTAACACCTAATAAATCTAAGTGATTCATTTAAATTCACTCAAACTTAATGAAATATTAACTGGTCTACCTGGTGTTCTTAGGTGACGACTGATCATAGTCTAATATATGTATCTTTCAGGTTTATTGAGTTTCACTACATGTTCGTAAAACTGTGGTTGTTTTCTCTGTGCATAGCAGTTCTCAATGCAAAGAGCACGTCTACCTTCAATGTTCAATAAGAAAGGGGTCTCAGGAGGTTCACCAATGGCCTCTTCAAGAAGGAGACTGGCTATAAATTTGAATAATTCTTAGGACTCCTAAAGTGAATTTTACGTATGCATATAATAGAAACCAGACCATCCCAAGTATTTTCTCTTCATAAGAGAAATCTGGCCAGTCATTTTTGAATGATGGGGAACTGAGAGAATCTTTGACTTATTTATACGTATTCTGAGGCCTTAGAATTTTATAACCTAAAACCAATAAAAAAGACACATATGTGTACTCAGGGGAAGAGTAACTTTTTCAACATCGTTTAGAGAGTAAAAGAGATCTGACAACATTGTATATTGTAGAACCTCAACTCTTGAGGAGTTGGTATGGTTTCTCTTTGTAGATGATGTGAATCCTGTTTTTCTCCTTTTTTTAGCCTCCAAGAGGTAAATTCAGAACACAACTTTAGTTTTGAAGTTTTTAAATTGTTTAAAAGTTAAGGAGCTGTCTACTTAGGTTCTAACTTGAGTATCCTGAAGAGTGTGCATGTCATTCTACCTCACTAAGCCTCTGAGTTCTCATTAGTAAAATGAAAACATTAGGAAACATCAAGGGTTTTCAAATCATTTTGGAGCGATGGTCCCATGGCCTCCTCTGGAGGGAGAAGCTTTGGGATCAAGGTGGACATGAAGCTCTTTCTCTCCCAGGTTCAAAAGCAATGACAATGCTACGTTAGCTAGTCTATACCCTAAGAAAAAGACTTCCCTGTAACCCAACATAATTTCTTGTGCCCCTATAATTTCTGAGGCCTCTTTCAACTTTAAAGTCTTTTGGATTAAGATTGAGAATCAAAAGACAGGAATTCTAACTCGTTGTGTCATTTAGGCAAATCATTCTTCCTCTCTGGGCTTTCAAGTTTCATCTATAAATTTAAGTAATCAAAATTTTGAAGATTGCTTCTGCTTTAAAACACTTTATATTTTCTTATATTTGATTTCCTCAAGTATATGCCCCTATAGAAAATAGCCTCAGGCAGAAGGATAAAAGGGATGTAAAGAGAAGACAACATTATTTCCTCCTTTCTTCTGTTGCTTTACATTGTACTGAATCCATTTCAAAAAGAGTAAATAAAAGAAATGATAAGTAGAGGATTGGATAAGCAAAGACACAACATTTAAACTTGGCATCATTGTGGAACTGTTTTATTTGCCCAACAGAAGATTCGTAAGAAATGACCTGTGAGCTTCTGATAAAGGACTGAGTCAGACTAGGATTATCTCATACCATTGCGATTTTACTTGTTTACTGCCACGCTAACTGCTGACCTGACAGAACACATTGGGGGTTTTCCTCCCTGTGAGCTTCCGCCTTAGTAATGCTTGGTCATGCTTTTCCTAACCCGCCTCAGTTTCTGTAACAGACTGTGCTTGCTGTATGCCAAAGGGAATGGGCAGGGCAGTTTCACCAGAGCTCTTTGCAAGTTTCCCTTAATGAGCTTCACACACTGTATCCTTGGGGCAACATTCTCATAACGGTATCAAAAGGTTATCCCAAATTGTGTACATACCTTTACTAACTTGCAGCTCTGGTATTCTATTCCCGTCATCATAGGAAGGAGGGGAATATTTTGGTCCCAGATGTAATGTAGGGCTTACAAAGGGAAAGCTATCGACTCAAGTGTTCTTGAGAGTCCTAGAGGTTCCCCAAAAGTAAGTACTGGCTCTGGAAAGGGGTCATGTGTAGAAGGGAAGGCCTTTAATCACTGTTTGCACTGGTTATTACCTGGTTCGCTCACATTCCATACCCCACTGGCATTTGGAGTTAGATTTCAGGACCTCTGAAGTTCTTTCCAAAAGATGTTTGGTCCCTACTTTCTCCAGTCACTTCCTTGTTTACATTAGGATCTGTCCCTACAAAATTTAAGCTAGTTGTTTAACCCTTATTTAACCAAGGTGTTCATTGAACCTAATTTCCTCTTTTTTTAATAAATTCATTTATTTATTTTAATCAGTTTCAAGTATATAGTACACTGGTTAGACATTTATATAATTTATAAAACGATCCCCTTAATTGTTTCTTCTCTCCTCTGATTTTTCACCTAGCCTATATATTAATGATGACTGCATTTCCAATGCCATGCTCCCCATCCCTGTGACTATCTATCAACTACTAATTTGTACTTCTTTAACCCTTCATGCCATTCTCCCAGCCTCCTAACATCCCCCACCATCCATCACCAAATTGTCCACTATATTTTTAAGTCTGTTTTTGATTAGTTCATCCTTTTTGTTTCTTAGATTCCACATATAAGTAAAATCATATGGTATTTATCTTTCTCTGTCTGACATTTTACTCAGCATAATAACTTCTAGGTCCATCCATGTCATTGCAAATGATAGGATTTCAGTTTTTAATGGCTGAGTAATATTTCACTGTACATATGAACCATAATTTCTTTATCCAATCATCAGTTGATGGGCATTTAGGTTGCTTCCATATCTTGGCTATTGTAAATTGTGCTGCCATGAATACTGGGGTGCATAGATCTTTATGAATTATTGTTTTGGTTTTCTTTGGATAAATACCCAGAAGTGCAATTGCTGGGTCAAAAGGTATATTTATCTAAAAAAATCTTGCTTCCTTAGTATTGGCTTAGGACACTCAAAGCTTATTAAAACATCTAGTTGTCAATAGCATATCTACTCTCTGATATCTATTTGACCTGCAATATTTCTAGAACATTACAAAAATAAACTGAAGTGAAAGAGTTATACTGTGTGAAATAATGAGAAAGAATTGTCTGCATTAATTTTGTTTTAACTAGTGGTAATTTTTCTATTGAAAAAGTAGAACTTATGAGAAATGTTAACATCATAAAGAGGATACCAGTATACAGGAGAAATAAATAAAAAAATATATACCTTGTGATTTTATTTACAAGATAGTTCCCCTTAACTGGTTATATAAAAATGTTAACAATCTGATAGATTATTCTGACTCATAGATATTGAAAATGAACATTATATAAACCATTACTTTGAAGTGCTGGTTATTGTATTTATTTATCTACTGACTTAGAAGAAAAGAGCCACAAATTTTCATTGGGTTGTCTTTCTCCATGGGCTTCTAAATGGTTTCTGTTATCAGCCAATCCTGCTTCAGCTAGCAAGTTAGCCAGAAAACAGTTTTTAATAGTACTTCCAAATAATGTGTTTGAAATTGAAAGGCAAACTTGGCTTAAACAACAGACATGGAAAGATAATTTTGAGAAGAAAAGATGCTGTTTTTCCTCATACAAATACAATATTATAGCACTTAACTCTGATCCTGTGCTGTACTACACAAAAATATGTTCATTAAGCAGATTTGACCAGTGAATGAATTGCTCATTGAGACTTATAAGCTCTATAGATCTTAGAATCCCTATGGTCTCAATAGATCTATAACTCCTTTGCCTCCCTAATCCATATTATTAGTTATTACTTTCCTAACAGCCTCCTCCTCCTCTCTGCCACCAGACCCAATTCTTCCCTTTTATTGTAGTACCACGAGAGATAGATGATAGCTATAAGGGGCTGGAGAGGAGGGTAAATGAACAGAAATAGACATATAGCAAAAAAAAACTTAGAAAGACAATATTAAAACATGCTTATTTTTTTATCTTTGGTAGAATTCACATAGTATGATCAGAGTTATCTTTTACAAGAAAATTTCCTTAAATGTTCTATAATACAACTGGGACTTAAATGACATTAAAGCACTTTCTTAGATGAGATCAAGACAAGCCAACTAAAATGTAATCATCTCACCCAGGGAGATAGAGTTTAAAATAGGAGTTTAGCCTTGGGGATGGCTGGCCTGGGAGAAGAATGAGGAAACTTGCTGAATACTGGGTATGTCCTATATCCTGATCTGTGTGATGGTTACATGGGTGTATAGTGTCATCCTCAATAGAGATGTAACTGAGGCAAGCTTGAATTACCAGAAACTAAATTTACTTGGGAATAGCAAAAGAATTACAATTTAGGAAATACATGCTTTAAAAAGTTACATGCAAGTTTGTTGAGGGTTTGGGGTGGGCTGCATTTATGGGCAAAGAGTACAAAAACGGAGAAGTCTCGCCAGAGTCCAAGCAATAAGTTCATTGTCTGGAGGATGGGGAGAGATTCTTGGTGGTTTTACATTGGTCAGGATTGTGTCTTGGTCTTCTGTTCATCAGGAATTTACAAGAAATCAGTCACTTAATTCTTAAATTCCATTATTTTGAGGGAGTAGACATTCTCCACTTCATAACTTCCAGGTCCATTTTAAGTTAAAATCCTTTCACAAAATATATATATATAAAGTTTATCAAGATTTACATATAAGATTAGGTACTTTACTATTTCAAAAAAAAGCTATATTACATTAAAAATATAAACAGGAATATATATAATCAATGTAAAATGAACTATGAAACTGAGACTCCCAATGAATTATCATAGTCCTATGAAAAGCGATGATTAGAGTAGTAATGATTCCAATAAAGAAGAGACATATACACCCTAAATCTAGGAAAAATATCTTGAGCCCCATAATCTGGTAGCATTTCCTAAGCAATTTCTAAGATGGGGTGATGGTTCTGAAGGCCTTGATATCAGAGAGTAGAAAAGAGAGAGGCAGTCTACCAAGCTCTGCCTAGAGATTTTTTTTTTAATTGCACACTCAACATTTTAGCCCCTCATTCTAAATTAATAAATTACTTTTTTGGTAGATATGCCTCTTTTAAGTCTGAATAGCATCACAAGCAGATTTTCTGAGTCTGCTTCTCACTTCATGAGGCAATCTTCAAAGATCTGGAGTAACTGGACTAATTATAATTTCTGGATCCATAATGGCCCCACTAACCTGCAGGGGCCAGTGTCCTTTTGACCTCCCTATTGTAAATGCAAAAGGTAGAAATCCTATAGCTGAAGACCTGGGGAGAATGTGGGAAAAGAGGTGGAGTATGTGAAATGCCACATCTTCCTATCTTACACAGGGAGAATAAAAAGAAAAAACTAAACTGATGTTAAAAATGTAACTCTCTAAATTTACATTTTTTCTTTGTGAAGTAATATTGCTACAGACACTAAGTATGTTTCAAAACATATACTGTATAGCATTTCGTAGGTTGGTGTTGCCCATTAAAAGGAATATAGAGGAAAGCATCTGGAAATATGTGAAGATGGACTTCATTTCAATGTGCTTAAAATGCAATGGTTACCAGATGTCAGTTTTAAGGAATTTCTGAAAATAGTATCTTTTAAAGGACCATGAGTTCATTCGATATTTTCTTTTCTAGAATTCCCTCTGAATCAATTTTCTGTAGCTATTTTAGTTATGTGATTAATGAAGAAATACATTTTAAGCAGATATCTGATGCCAAAAATAATACAAAATTTTCTATATCAAAACAAAGTGAATCAAAATAAAATAAGAAGCCACTAATAGAAAATCTCAGGAAATAATGTAAAGTATGAATTTAAATTTACTCTAAATTCCAGTAGGATCAGAACTAAATAGAAAGAAAGCTGAAAGTACACAAGATTCTTTTGCTTAAACATCACTAAGTGATAGTCTGTGGAATGTGGTAATATTAATGCAAAACTTTGTTCTCTCCTGCTGACATGTTTGCTTATTATCATGTACTCTTTTTCTTAGCAATGACAATATTTAAGACCTCTTCTGTCTGTGCCTCATAAAATTGCCTCAATTTTATTTATTCTTCATTCATTTTGTTGGCCAGTACAAACCTGTAACATTTAAGTTTTTAAGAAAATGTCAAGAGAAAAAAGTGTTCTAGTCATTAGCTTCCTAGGAAATAGTATATGTATAGATGCCTCTTACATATTTGCTGACTGGCTGCAAGAAAAATTTATTTCTGAATGATACGCTGACATGCCCAAGAAATGGAAAACACTCATCCATACATGGTCTAGGCAGTTATTTACGTATATAGAGATAATGGAGATTTGAGAGAATAATTCTCCCAAATTTCATTGTTTCTAGAGGAGCTAGTATGCTGTGATTGTGAAAACGATTGCCTGTCATTTAAACAATCTTTGCTATTCTCTGTCAGGAAAAGTCATTCTGAAAAATATATGAGAAGCTGATAAAAACTGAGAAAAAAATTATTATCTAAATAATTGCATCTTGACTGCAAAATAGGAACAGAAGTCATAAAATATTTTTTTCTGGCACATTTTAATAACTGCTAAATTGTAGTGATGCAGATATCTTTAATATCATGCAATAGCAGGAAATTATATACAAGACAGGAAAACAGCGAAAAGAGCTCTTTGGTGCTGCCATTAGTCACAGGAAAGCCAGAACTTAGGTGAATATGAAATGAAAGGGTCTGATCATTTTTAAGTATGTTACAACTTTTGTTTCCTAAAACTCATCAATGATGTCACAGGGCAAATAGAAACTAGTCTTGCACTGAAGTTATCTTTATTTCAGAACTTTGGTTTGGTCATAGGGATCTCTCTCAGCTCCCTCTCTCATCAGCCTAGTGAATTAATTTAATTTTATAAGCATCATTGAACTGCAGTTCAATGTGAGCCCCAGGACCATGCAATGGGAACTCAAAAAAGAAGTCAAAACAATGTAGGCCATACCATAAGAAGCTTACAGACAAAGCAGAGAGCCCAGGCAGGAAATTGGAAATTTGCTTCTTATAATTTCTTGGTAATTAGGATTTGGTAGGTGTCTCCAAAATATTTGATGGGTACTCATTTTGAGGTGCTCAGCCATTTCTTGTCAAAGTGGAGGATAATTCTGTAGCAGTTATTTACAGAGTCCTCCCACTGAAGTTACTAACAGAGAACTGTTATAAGAAAGTTGGGATATCATGAACTAACACTCAAAGTGACAGCCAATCTTGCCATTTGCAGAACTTTTTCAACCACAATGTTTTTCTATGTGTTCAAACAGCCCCAAATTTTCTTCAGGAAAAAATAATATTAGAGGTCTTCAAAATGAATGTAGTGTCTCAATTGGGCCTAAAGAAGTGCTGATTTTAAGACTTTAGGGACAGGCAAGTGTGTTAGAGTTGTTCTTATTCAGAATTGAGTGCATTATCCTAGCTAGCAGGATATTTCAGCTGGGCTATACCATATTTCCAAGATTAGAAAGAAAGCTGCTTCATCTTACACAGGAATTTAACAATTGAAGACCATGCCAAATAAATACTGTGAAAACTGGTATGGGATTCTGGTTTGGGAACTAAAAAAGTAATAAATACCTCAACTAAACAGAATAATGAAGCTTAACCTACTTTCCAGTGGTTTCAGTGAATCTTTGTTACTCTGAACCAGGGTGTGGCCAGATAGTCTTGCCAATGAAAAGTCAATATTTGACCAGTGTTTTGGCTCAATGCCCCTATATGTTAGCATGAGTCTCACTTCAGGGAAAGAGCATGACAGAAGGGAGAGAGTCTGCTGCAAACAGTCCCTCCAGCTCCTTTTCTTTATCTACTAAGACTTCACTCTATTTCACTCCTTAATTATCCATTTGGCTCATCAACTATACGTGCCCTTTACTTCCTCTGGTTGTGTTTTCCAATCACTGGTTTTCAAACAGGGCTACTGATTAATATAGTAAAGAAGCTAATCGCTTTAATGTATAAACCTTAGCTGAAACTGGAAACAATCAACAGCAAAGGAAGAAAACTGATGAACCGAGTAATTACTCACATCCTGTTGTTAAAAGTTACACACAGCTCGTGGAAATGACAATACCATATTAATACATATTAGGACATCATAGTGTGTCATGAGGGAGTCAAGGTGCATGGTAAACTCACCTTTTCAGATGGGTGTGGATGGATGAGATGTAATATATGTCCCATCTCTCATTGATTTTGATCAGAATTGTCCATATTATTCATATGCAATGTCTATGGTTTTTCCTGGGTGCTTCTTTAACTGTTTTTTTATGTTTCCTGGGCTGAAGTAAAGTAGATTAAACATGAAGATAAGTCATATTGCCTAAAGGAAAAAGAAAACGGGGGTGATAACCATAAGAACCAGGTTCTTCTAGTTTTGACTTTGCAACCAACTAATTTGGGCAAGTTACAACCGCTCTTCATCAGTCAAATGAGGATAATATTGCCTATCCTACCCACACACCTCACAGAGTGATGATAAAAATCAAGACAGATAACAGATATGAAAAAATTTTCAAGTAAAAAGTGCTGTGCAAATGCAAGTGATTATTATGGGGATAAAAAAAAAAGGCTGCTGTAGGCAACTCAGCTGGAAAAACTGTAGGCTGGTGGAGCTGTGAAGAGCCTGAGAAATCAAGTTCAACCCCCTAATTTTGCAGATGGGAAAACTTTGACCCAAAGAGTAGTGGAATGCACCGATAATTCCCATAATTTGAGATAATAATAATAATTAGAGCGCTTATTCTGGGCCAGACAGTGTGCTTTATATACATTATCTCATTTAATCTTCTTAATGTCTTCATTAGGTAGATGTGAGACTCAGGTAAGTGATCTCACAAGGTCATATAACTAGTAACTGGTAGGGCTGTGTGAGGGTAAGTGCAGAGTTTCTGATGCCAAAGCCAACGTTCTTAACCACCTCGCTGTACTGTCTGACAGTTGTGAACCTTTTTTCAGGGTGGCTAATAAACATAACAAAGAACTCTCTTTCTTCTCTTTGAGAGGAGCTACTCAGCCAATAGAAAGCTAGCAGAACAAGTCCACACGTAGTGGACAACATGTATAAGACAAGGGGGTTAGCCACACATCTTGACCACCCTTCCCAATGGTATTCTAAAACTGCTACCTAAGTATCTGTAACAGATGTGGTGGGCCACAAGCAACACCAGCTTGATTGTTTACAATCTATAAGCCTTTTCACATAAAACACATGTAATTTTAAGTGGGAAGCTTTCATAAATAAGCGTTTCCTATGCTTTACCGTTGGTAGATGCAGTAACCAGCATCCTACATTGAATAGTTCTTACCTCAGTAACCAATAAGATATTGAAGACATAATGGAGTGTGATTTCACTTTAAATTCAATGTATATGGAAATTTTTAGTTCTAATATTAGTCTGGATGGTTTTCAGAACTACTTTGGACCAGCAATGACTTTCGTGATTCTAGCTTTCCCCCCTTTTCAAAGGAGAGTGTCTATATAGCAGTTACCTTCTGCCTGGTGCTGCATCGTATGGTGGGTGTGTGAGAAGGGGACGGATAGCTTGTTTCTAGACCTTCAGATCACAGAGGACCTGTACTCAAGGAGCCATACCTAAAAGACTATACCCGTGAGGCTACATTGGGACATGACTTGGAAGATAAGATTCTGGACTTTGAGTTAATAATGTACTAGGATGAAACTTTTGAGGGCTTTGAGAAGGAGTTGAATGCATTTTGCTCATGAAAGGGATATGAATCACTGGGGACAAGGGAAGACTGTGGTAGCCAACCTCCATGTTGGTGCCCCAAATAATTCTCACTTCCTATTACTCATGCCCTTGTGTAGTTCACTTCTACATTGAATAACACTGACCCCTAGAATAGCAACTCACTGTGCCAATGAAGACTGTAATTTTTGAGACTAGATCCTAAAAGTCACTGCAGTTTCCACTTGCTTTCTATGGGATCACTTGCTCTGGGGGATGCCAATAGCTGTGCCATAAAGATACTCAAACAACCCTATATAGAGGTTCAATTGGGGAGGAATGAAGACTTCCCACCACCAACCAACATTAATTTGTAAGCCATGTAAGTGAGCCATCTTTCAAAAAGATACTCCAGGCCCAGTGAAACCTTTAGATGATTTTAGCTTCAGCCATCATTTTATTGCAACTTTATGAGCTGAGCCAGAAACATCTAGCTATGGCACTCCTGAATCCTAGATTCTGTATGAGATATACATTATTATTGTTGTTTTAAGTTGTTATGGAGAAATAGATACATAAGAATATTAAAACATGGTTCTCTCAGCCATGTAACTAACTTCAGTGATAATTTTTCAAGCATAATTTTTAAGATTGAGGAAGCCAAAATGGCAGATTGGAGTATTGATTTCAAATGCTGTGTGTATATCTGTGTGTTTGTGTGTATGTGTGTGTTTCTCTCTGTGTATCCTGGAAATATTACAAATTATTGTGTAACTAGACATCCTTAGGTTTACCTTCATTTTTTTCCTCATCAATTTCTCCTGAGGTGGCCTTGAGGACAAAGAGTTACTTAACTGCTAAAAACTCTCCAAATAATGGGATTGTAAGAAATAGAAACATACCTGTGAAAAGATTAAAAGTAACTTCTGTGATCAAATTTCTTCAAGGGCTTCTTTTTACTATTACTTCTTTTTGCTATTTGTTCTTGAGAGAGTTGATTAAAGAAATCTAATCCTTATCAAAAATTTTAGAAGCAAAATTAAACGTAATAAGGTAAAAAACAAAAACAAACAAAAAACAAGTCTGAGCTTTTTCTCAGTCCTTGACTCCTCCACCCCTCCAATTAGAAATTTTTAAAATTCCATTTTTTGTTGTTGTTGTTCATTTTCCCTTTTAAAAAAAGTTTTTATTGTCTCTGAAATCAAGATTCTAAAATTCTTTGAGAGAGGTTATTGACATTGGTATGGTAGAATTCGTTTTGTTTTGTCGTAAAAGATCATCAGATTCTTAAATATGCTCAATACATTCCAGAGACTGTAAGGTCCCCAAATATATGTGGAAGAAAATAACAGGTTCTATGAAGCATGACATGAAGTTTTATGAAAATTTTTTAAACAACCAGAAATACATAAAGGGGGATTTATGATGATTTTTCTCCCAGACATTTCCAAAAATTTCCCATAGGTGGTATTTGTTTTTAGTCGATGTCTAGTCTATTTCTCACATTGGAAAAAAAAAATCTGTTTGAGCTCTTTTTAAGCACTATACCTTTTAATTTACCACGCTACAGATACTAACAACCTAGATTGTCCTAATACCCCCAGAGTATTAAAGAATTAGCGTCCTAGAAGATTTGCATTGTGGTTCATCTCTGGCTTTGTTCTTTTTAAGGAATGGGCAAATGCTGCTCCCACAGAGAAGAGAGAGTAGCTTTTCTGTTGTAGAAGAGTGAGTACAGAGAACAAATGTGGGTAGAAGTCGAGGATATGATATTGTACAGAGTAAATGTCTAATTTTTCCTAAAATGCAAGCTGAATAAAGAAGACAATTTTACTTTGACACATATTGCTTTACCACTAGTTAATAAATTTCTATCCAAACATAACAGACTTATATAAAATGTTATTTATTGGTATAAATAAGAATTGACTATTGAATCAGAATAATATATTGCTGTAATCCAATTATGTCTGATTCTCATCAAAGCCTAAAACTTTTATAGTTTAATTTTGACTGTCATGCACCATGGCATAGACACACACACACACACACACACACTTTTTTTTTTTTGAAGTATATAACACATATATAAAGGACACTTGCCCTTAGCATACAGCTGGATGAATTGTATGTAAGATTTTACCCATGGAGCCACCTCTCAGAACAAGATAATGAGAAGCTCTCCCAGGCTCCTTCCTGGTCAATGAATGACCAGTCACTTTCACCCCAAGGTCATAACTATTCTTGCAGCTATCACCAAAGATAAATTTCAAATGACCACTTTTTAAAGTAAATCTCAAACCTAATAAATAATAATTTATTTGTTATTTCATGGCCTATATGAATTGGAAGTAATTATATCATAAAGTGTATGAAGAAACATTTATTATAAAATCTTCTTACCATTCTAAGGATATAAGGAGAATAATGGAGACTATTAAATAAAGTCTATTTCTATCTACCAGGAGAAATGAGAATGCACATGTGTGATTTAAAAGAAAGTTTGTCCTTGTACTATGGGTGATATTTGAACTTTGGAAGTAAGTGTAATCATGTCACTCAAAATCATGATGAATAAAAAGTAAAAATAGAACTGCATTGCGTAGTACCAACTTGTCATACATTTCTTTTTAACAATAACATATCCAAAAACCAGACATGCAAACTAGAGAGAAAGAGAGAGAGCAAGCCAGAGAGACAAAGGCATTAATTTTTTAAAAAATATAAACACTGTTAAGAATTTTGTTGTTGTTCTTCTGACTTGACTTCACTTACCTTGACCTTCATACTTTGAGGTTGATTAATTCCATGTACTTTATATCCAGATGTCCTTTAGCTGATACTTGCTTGGTTGAGAGAGCACTATCATTGCTGATGCTGGAAATCTATTTTAAATATTGCAGAAGAAAAGTGCTCTAGATATATCCTTATCACATTTTCAAAAAAAAGGTTCATTTTGTGTTATTCCTAGGAAAGAGGAAAGTTAAAAAAAAAAAAAACCTCAGTAAAAGCTTAGTGTTTTACCTAAGCCTTTGTATGTAGCCTGCAACTTAGAGACAGTAAATTAAGAATTCCATGTTGAATTAGAAAGTAAAAATAGATGCAGTAGTGAGAAATTTATTTAAGGCTCTGCCTACACTGCAGTAAAAATCGAATTCGCAAAAATTAGGATGATTCTTGCTAGCATGCTGTTAACATAATTTCTCTGGCCAGAAAACAAAAAATATACAAGATTTTTTTTGTTTTATTATTTTAAAAACATTAATTTTCTAACTGTTATAAGTGACTCATATATTTATCTTTTAACATGTATTTATCCTTTTGTTTATTTTATAGTGAATTAGATTGAAGAGAGTATGAAGTGATAACATTTAAAATGCACAATAATTTTATAAAATATAACAGTATAGCAATGTGTTTCAGCTCAATTTTCATGATCTGTTTTACATATAGAGTTCTAAAATGCAATTCCAGTGAAATCAGAAAAGGAGGGCCTATTCAAATTATAATTCTATTGTCCAGAAAGAACATGGCTTGTCCTTTCTGTGTATATGCGTGCACACACACCACACACACACACACACGCACACACACACCAGCAATTATAAACTTTGGAATATATTATAAAATAATAAAGGGAACTACTTTTATAAGAACTCATAACCAAGAATTATATGTCCACTTTTCACAAATTAAAGCATGACCATGTTTTGCCAATAAATCTAGAAAACTATTCTTTTCTCAGATATATGTAGTTAATATCTCAGTATATTCTGGAGTGAAAAATTTCTTGACACCATTGAAATAAGTTTAAATAAACGTGTTTATAATTTCTATTCCCTAAACTTTTAGAAAGAATATTTTATTTTTTATTAGCTCCAAGACAGTAAGGGCAATCTCTTGACAATTTATTAACAGTGCAAAGTTTGTCTAAATTCCAAATCCTAATTTATAATCTTGCCATTTATGAATTTCATTGCACGATTCTCTACCTCTCATCTCCAAAGCTGTGAAGCACTCACCACTCAATCATTATTATTTTTATCCTTTTTCACACTGATTCTTCTCTCTGAAATGGGCTATGTGCATGTCGTGGGGCTTCTATTTTCCTATCTTCTACCTTTCACAGCTCAATTAATTCCACTTTAGCTGGTGTTTATTATGTACACAATATCCTTTTTAATTTCATTTCTCCTTCAGCTTTATGCCAACTCTCTCTCTCTTTTATCTCAGGAAAACCTTTTATGTTTTTTTTTCTTTTTTTCTCTTGTTCTCCCTTACTCATTGTAATCTCAAAGACAAAGATAATGTTAATCATAATAGATAAGCCCTAAACTTCTACAAAAGAAAGTCAAGAGTTTTAAAATAAGATGAAATATAACATAGACCTATTTTCTTTGCCTTCTAAAGCTCTTGAAAGTATCCAGAAGTCCCCAACAGACATTCTACAAATCTTCACCTAACTCCAAATCTTTTAATAAAACTAGATTTCCTTCAAATACCAGCATCAAGACTGAGGATCAATAAGAAATCATATTAAATGGTATTGCTTTTTTGTTTTATTTCATTACTATCATAGAAATAGTACTTTATTTTTCATTGTGAGTTAAATAACTTCAATGTATGGTTTAAATAGCCATTTGTGAGCTGTATTATTTATTCATTCCTAACCTTTTATCTGAAAGTATAAAATAGCATCCAGCTTAGCTCTTCTTCCTGCTTCTCTCTTTTTCTTTTCTGCTACCTATTTTTCACTCAGCAGTCAGAGTGATTATTTTAAAGTGTCACCTGTTGATAAAAGTGTCACCTGTAGAGAATTTTTGTAAGTTTATTTGAGCCAAACTGATGACATATGTCAGGGAGCACGATCTCAAATGCTCTGGAGAATAAGTTTTACAGTTTCTTTTATACATTAAAGAGGGAACTAAAGAAGATTACACAAAGGTAGGAGAAAGCAAGGCAGGCATTGGATTATAGGATCGTTAAGATTACGTGCTCTCTTGCCGCTGATACATTTTAGGAGGGATCAGAAAAGGGGCATTTCAAAGATATGTTAACCTAGATGCATGAAGACAACTGACAGGGATGGCCTAAGGCAAAGATAAGCCTTTTACTAAAGAAATTATATGAGAGCGGGATGAGAGGAGGGACGAGGAGGGACGAGGAGGGACGAGGAGGGACGTCTCACCTTAACCTGCCCAGTTAAGAATTTATGATCAGATCTCCCTGTGAGGTTACCTTCCATAGAACCTCTTTCTCGTCTACACACCAGAACTTCTCACTCCCATGGCCTCAACCCTCCAAATCTACAGACCTCATGAAACTTATTGCCCACCAGATGCTAAATAATGTCACCCTGTATTACTGCTCCAGTCTTATGTCAATTCCATTCTCCTTCTCTCTCACCACCACACTCTGGACAACTGAACTGTCTGCTGTTCTTCCAAAGCACCAAGTCTGTTTCCTCTCTCTAGAAGTTTCCCTCAAGATTTGCTCAGATCTAGACTCATGTCACTCCAGGCTGGTTAAAATTTTAGGTAATTCTTGAATAGCCAGGTGGTGAGGGAATGAATTATGTGATAGGGATCTGATTAAAGAAAGAAAAAACTGGAAATCACTAGCATATAGGTAATAACAAGGCAGAGTGTGGGTAACCAAAATAAATCTCATGAGAAAGAATAGAAGACAGGGGATCCATCTTGGGAATGACCCATAATAAAAGGACCTGAAAGGGGAGTCAGTGATGGAAAGAAGAAATCAGTAAAAAGGCAAATCCAAAAGAGCAATGTTGAAAATCTGTGATGTGGGAACTACAAAAAATGAAGGTGAATAATCAGATGAAATTCAAAGATTAAGTCAAAGCCATTGGCTTTACTTATTTATTGCATTGTTTCAGCATGAAAAAAATGTCTTTTGCATTTCAAATATCTATTTTACCTAATGAATTTTGAACAACTTTTGGAAATATCTTGTATATTTATAAAACTAACTTTCTATACACCCAGAAGTAACCCTATTTAGGTGATTCTTACTTGTTCTTGATTACATGCACAACAGGAAGAAAGTCTATCCACAATCCCATTTTCTCTTGAAAGTTTCTGTAAAATTGCTTCCTATAAAGGATAGAAGCCATGATATATAAGAGATTTGGAATTATTAGGAGACATTTACAGAATATTTAAATCAGAAAGAAAAAACTTTTTGTTTATTTTAGATTTAAAAGTATTTTCTTGTTCTTTGTGTGCTTTGGTAGAGAAGTCTATAGAACTAGGTTAATGTCACCTAAAACATTACCACCAAACCCCTCCTGGGATGTCAGAAACTAAATCAGCATACCTATTAGTAAAAGAACTGCTTTTATCCACTGTCAGTATTATGGAAGTCCTGTATTCAAGCAAAGTTATAATTATATGTAATTAACTTTTCCATTTTCAACTAATTAAATTAAAGGAAGTCCTGAAAACCCATCATCTCTGTGTAACAGAATGTATTAAAGCTTGAAAGTTTGAACATTTAATCAAAAAAGGCATATCTATTTTGGCTTCCTCTTATCCCTCTTGTTAACAAAAAATAAGCCACTGGCTCTAGGATAGAAATGCTAAGCTTTGAAATTATGTGATATTAGGTTGAATATAAATTTATTGTCATTTTTTAATTTGTATTTTTAAATTCAGATCTTAAAAGCTCTAAAGTAATGCAGTTTGTAAATTGAAAACAACATAATTCATAAAAAATGTTTCAAATAATTAAAAGAACAGAAGACGAATCCTCTGAATAATATCTAAACAAAGACAGGTGAAGAGATACTGGTTGACAAAACTCTTATATATGTACTCATTTAATTTACTCATTCTTAAATCTGCTAAGAACCAGATTGTTTTTTAAATATTACTGTTAGAATTTCAGATGATAAATTCTGTGTCATAGATAGGGAAAAAAGAGAATACTTTACTTTTTAACATAATACAATCTCAAATATGTAAATAAAGCATACCACCAATATGAACTTTACTTACAAAATCTAAATTAAAATTGACCATAGATGAATACCTAATATTATAGAAGAGAAGAATTATTGTTACAAAAAAGTACTTTCGATATGGGAAAATTCTACAATAAAAAGAGTCTACAGTGAAAAAAAGTCTACAAAAAATAATAAAGAATGACATTTTGTACGTGTATGTATGCAAAAAAGGGTATATGTTTGTTAAAGACTAAAATGACATATATCAAAATGCAATATGTTGGAATTACATATTAATTTTTTACTTATTTATATTTTCTGAATATTCTGCAATGTACTTGTTTTACTTTGGTATTCACTTTATAGTTATTTATGAAATTATGTGTTAGGCCCTGTTCAAGACAGTGAAAGTAAACCAAACAGACACAACCCATGTCTATACAGAGCTGATCTTTATAATACATAGTTTACTCTAAAATTTATATTTTCTAGTGGTTAGGAGCTCAGACTTTGGAGTTAAATTGCTTGGGTTCAAACCCCAGCTTTGCCGCTTACTAGATGTGACTTTCGATAAGTTATTTAACCTCTTTATGCCTCAAGAGTCCTCATAAGTAATAGATTATAATCTAACGTATGAAGATGTTTTGAGAAATTAGTGAATTCATACCTGTAAAGCATTTAAATCAGTGTTAGCATCTGGTAAGCCCTTTGTAAGTATGTTATTATTATTATTATTAATTACACTTTTAAATCCCTGATAATATGTAAATAAAGAGTTTCATTGCTCTTTTTTTTAAAAGAAGGAATCTGAACAGGCAAAACCAAACATTCACTCTACAAAACCTATAAATTACAATGGAATTTCAGAAGTGGCAAATTGAGAAAACTTTAATATAATCAAAACCTTATTATAAGGAATGTGTTAAACATTCACTGTTAAACATATCATTGCTGATACATTAGTATTTCTATTATTATGTTTACAGGGTAGGCAGAATGCACTTATCTCATCAGAAAATAAAAAAAAATTCCAACTCATTTTTAATATGGGAAGAATAATTTTACTTAATGGACTTAATACAAAATAGAGTTAAAAGATGTGGGAAGAAAGAATTCTTTGAAGATATAATGTAATTATTATTTTAAAAATGGGTATAATTTCTATTTTCTAACTTGTCAAGTTTAATTAATTACTGTGCTTTCTTGTGTACTCTGAGATGGAGTTCATAGCATATGTGATGGCTATAAACATTGCCAGTTACTTTTTTGCAAGTTGCTATTTGAAGTTTTCAAGTTTTATCCCAATGAGATAAAGTGTATTGGAAGGTGGAATTGTGTGAGGGATGGGATATTAACCATCATGAGTGGTTTGCCTTTAAAGTCAAAGCAGCCATTTGGCCAATAAACAAAACAAAAACAGGACAAATGCTCCGTCCTGTTGTTACTAATGAACACTAGCCACAAAAACTGGGCCTGAGGGTAACACACTCTTTCTTATGCTTATTTCTTATTCAACCATTTATCATTAATACTTATGTTAGAGCCTTAGTTCATGCTTCACTCAGCTACTCTCTTTGAGCCCTACTTCATGAGCCAGGAACGGGACTAATGCTAGCTCCTTCGTCAGCAAATACGAATCAAGTCTAACCCTTCCCTGACCTCAAGAAGTGTATAGTCCAGTAGGGAAGCAGACATGTGAACAAGTAATTACTGTTCAATACATGATTAATAGAGATGAGTTTAAAAGAAGTCATTCTTTCCTTCCTGGCAATAAATATGTGAGTTTTTTTATGGCACATTTCTTGTCAAAAATTTAGTAGAACTCACGCATTTCTATGCAGATGAGCACTGATTTCTATCATGCATGTACAATTCAGGCAAATAATCAAGGTTTAACACAAGGATTGAATAGAACAGGCGGGTCAGGATGGCAGAAAGTTCAGGGTGTTTCTAGGCAAAGCATTTTTTGGTAAAACTTGAAGTACCGGTACTCACATGTTTATGCGCTGTGCGCATTTCTTGATGGATTTTTAAAAACTTCCCCACTTGCTCTATCCTGTGTTCCCTCCTTCCAAAGGGTGTAAACTTGATCATTTTAAAATTGGATTAGTCAAAAAAGAAACATTAATTTATTTTAGCAAAACTGTATTAACAATGCTGTAACGGAAAACTGTTGGAAATCAGGAATAACGAACGTATAAAATCAGCACAAGGAAAGAGGGGCGGTTGTTAATAGAGTAATGATATATCCTAAAGCTGGTACATGAGGCACAGGTTTCCTGATTATTTCATGGATCAAAGTTCTGTTCTACTAAAAAATATGGAAACCATAGACTTTCTTTTCCACAATCTAATAATTTCAACACTTAAAAACTGAACGTTAGCTTCGAAATAAGCTATTTCTTATGAATTGATACATGCACAAAGCGATGATTTTTTATACCCAAATTATCTTATTCTGAAAATCTCAGCAGAGCATATTTTAAAAAAATCTCTGATAATTTCATTTTGAGCTTATTATCAATTCCCATTCTAAGGTAAAACAGAACTAGATTAGTCTGTAATTTTGATCTGCATTTTTGATGTCATCTTGACCATTTTTTCTACTCTATGCTAGTTTAAAGATTAAATAACTTTTAATAGGCAAATTAAAAATTTAAAGATTAAATAATTTTTAATTGGATACAATACAACAAAGGGACCACCTAGACTTAGCACAAATGTCTCACAAATTTCTTCACATGAAAGGAATTGGAAATTGTTAGAAGGAGATGGAGATCAATATAGAAAATGAAAATGAGTGCTTCTGTTAAAAGCTTATGTTTTACAGTTTTATCACATAAAATGTGAATTTAAAGAGCTTTTTAAATTTATCTAGTGTTTCTACAGTAAAGAATTCTAAAAAAAAGGACTGGAATAAAAATCCTTTTATTATAAAAGAAAAAAATATCTCTTAATGTCTTTAAAAATGACTATATTACCTCTCGTGCTCTATTCTCACTTTTTCCCACTACACACACACACACACGCACACACACACACAATACAAACAACACACACACACACTCATGAAGATGAATAATTCCTGGTTATGTGGGCACAGGTAATGAGATCTAAGTTGTAAGGTCACATTGGACAAAATGTTTACACCTAGTGTGGTCAGATGTGAGAGAGTTTTGGGATGAGCTTTCCATTTAAACTGGTGGGCTTTGAGTGAGGAAGATTGCCCTCTGTAATGTGGGTGGCCTCATTCAATCAATTGAAGGCCTTGTGAAACAAATGACTGGCCTCCCTTGACCAAAAGGGATTTTTTCCAGAAGATGACCTTCGGACTTGAACTAAAACATTGGCTCTTCCTTGGATCTTCAGCCTGATGACCTACCATGCGGATCTTGGACTTGCCAGCTTCCATAATCACGTGAGCTAATTCCTTAAAATAAATCTTCCCGTATATGTACATGTCCTATTGTACATATCTTCACTTGTTTCTCTGGAGAATTCTAATATTTGTCTGCATTAAACTCTAAAGCCACATTCTAAAAGATCATATTTATGGCATATATAGTGGCAGCAGAGTGAGACAGTATAAAAATTATTTTTAAAAGTACCAGAGAAGTAAGTGAACAAATTAATTTGTGGTCTATCTCTCTATATTATAGAGTATAGTTAGTGCAGAGAATGGGAACACAAACACCTTTAGGTAACCTAGTCAACATGTAACAGGTAGAGGGTCGACACTTGTTAGCAATGTTGCATGTGGTATGCAGTAAACTTGACAATGACTAAGTCTAGTCAGATTCCCTTCTGTTTCTTGTCTTCTTCCTAATTCTCATTCTTATTCTCATTATTTTTCTTTATAAGTTAATACTATATTGGTCAAATATTTTTTAAATAGTTATCTGTAGACCATATTAGGCTATAAATTTTTGACCCAAATGAATTTGAACTTGACATTTTAAGAGAGCTTGATTTCACAGACACTGACATAGAACTGATACAGAACAATGTCAGTACGTACTTGGTGAAGAGTAGCAAATCTAACAGAGGGTAGAGAAATAGCAGTGTAGATTGGAGTCTGTGAGAGCAAAAGCATTATAAAAACCAGAAGGGGAGAAGGGGAACACAAAAAAGATCACACAGAAGTGATATTAAAATGCTAGTGCTTGAGTTGGAAGGATCTATAGGTTTGAAAACAAAAGCTCTCAGTGATAGTGACTTTCCCAAGTTCAAAGCTGACTGTGTGTAAGTATATTAGACAATGGAAGAATCACCTAATACAGATGCAGAATTTATTTATTTATTTTTTTAAGGAAAAGAGTTATGTAAAAGTGCAGCCTTATTAAACAATATGTTCTCTCAGAGCTTATTTATACACATCTAATAGCTTTGTCATAGTGCCTTGTATAAAGAAGTTGTGTTATAAACATTAGTTGTTTCAAATAGAACTTAATAATGAATGAGTCAGCCTGTTGTTGCAAAAGCCTTGTCAGTCCAGAATTATAGAAATGGAAACACCTGTAAGATGCAGGGATAATTCCAGGGCACTGAACCTGAGGCTCACCTCCAAGCAGGGCTCCGTGGCAGGCCTTTGCTCAAAAACATCCTTCCCTCAGCATCCTGTGTGAGATGTTTTGCTTTTTAGTTTAGTTTTATACAACATTCCAAATGCTCCCACTGGGAGACTCCACTTGATAAGACATCCCTGTTAAAAAAATTAATCTACGTGTTTAGGGTTAATGTGACATTAGTCACACAAAGATGAAGCAGTTTAAATTAGGTAGCTTTCTCCTACACACTAGCCAAAATCAGCTTTATTTGTAGAGAGGAGGATTTTGTGGGGAATATTTCAAAAGATGAGGTGGCAGATTTTCACAGTAAATTGAAACAACAATCAACAAAGAGGAGCCTGGCAAAGGGATTGCCAGTGTAGGAGTCTTATGACTTGTGAAGGTAATCTAAGCTCACTTCACTCCAAGTGTGGTCTCTGGCCTCACTTGGAAGCTTGTTAAAAGTATAGACTCTGTGTGGAACCCTGCTTTAATTTTTTTTTTTTCATTTCTAGATATCACCTAATGGATGCCCTATGACTAGGAAAGTTAGGAAATGCTTTTATTCTTTTCTCTTCTGTTCCAAATGACTTCCTGCTTCTAGGAGCCAAGACTCACGCCTGTTTTACTACTGTATTTTAATTTTGTTATGGGTTAAGTAGGCTTTCAAACTAGCCTAGAGTCAAATGAAGACATGTAAATAGCACACATAAGGAAATGTGTTCTGATTTAGACAGCTAACTTATAATTGATCTATTAGGACATAATTTCTTTATACATTTGAGTTGCCATTTACACATCCACAGAAAAGGCTTATTCTTAGCTCAGAAAACAAAACAGAATTTTCATGCACCAATCTATAAACAGCAGAGTTAATATCAGAATTTTTGTATTTCAATATCTATAACAGAGAAACCCAAATAGCTAAATGAAAATCCCTCAATTTCATAAATTTACATATGGTTAATTATGCTAAAATCTTTAAATTGCACATTGAATAAAGAAATCAAAAAACAATTAAATGAATGGGAAAATAAAGTTTTTTTCTAGATTGTATGTAGTTTAAATATGAAATGGACCCGAAACAACAGCAACAAAATCTCTTTAGTTTTTAAATGAATTAATAAATGAATAAATCAATATCTAGTGCAACACCATGTTTAAAATATATTCTCGGAAAATATTTGCAAATCAACAAAAATGTACAAGACTGTGCTAAATCAAAAGAATTATTTAGTTGATAGAAGACAATGAGTCTAGTACATATAAATTAAAATGGTATGTTTAATATCACTGAGGATCAAAAGTAAAACAAAAATGATAATGATCTTTAACAATTGCACATTTTTAGATGTAATGAAATAGTCTTTATCAGCAACAGAGATGAAATTTGTAAAAGATTATTAACTGAATGAATTTTCTTTGAAGACCTTTAAATTTAGATAATCATTCATTTTGAAGTACTGCCATCCATGTTCTTTGTCAAATTTTAAACCTCTAAAAATACAAGAGAATAAAAACTAACTTGTTGATTAATATGTATTTTGAATATTTTGTTCTGTCAGTCATATCCTCTAAGATGTAACTGTAGAATTAAATCATTATGACAAAGTTAACCTAAGAGTTTCATAGCCTAACTTGTCTTTTTAAGAATTCTCATGAATTATTCTCCTACAGCAAAACAATTAGATGCCTGAAATGTGAAAATTTTTATATATATTAGTTATAATCCGATTCAGTTCACCTCATAAGTCTGTCAAACTAGTCAGTTTTATAAATGGGGTGAAAACTACATACAATTCTACTATACCCAGTACCTAAGGACAAAGGGACTTTTCAGGTTGACTTTTCTTAAGACTAAATTCAGGATTGGAGTTTACCTTTCACTGATCTGTAAGCATGTATTTGTAAAAAAGGAATCCAGCACCTAAATCATTCTAATGTTAACTTTGAGTGGCAGCCCAGGGCTACTTCTCTGAAAAACTATTTGGGTCTATGTGTCAGATTGCTTTCTAACTAAAAGTAGTCATCATTTTTTTCCCATTATTTTTGTCTTAAAACTACCACTTTTAAGAAGTGCTTCTGTTAAGCCTAACACACTGCAATTGTGTGAACAGAAGTCAGAGTCCATGTTCACACTAAGCACACTTTAAATATAGCCCTCTGCATCTTGAACCTTTCCAGAGTAGATCACCATATCTTTGTGGCTCTACCTAAGCTTCATTCAAAACCAATGCCCTAATTAAAACATGTTTGCTGAATACCTACTTTGGAGCAGGCACTTTGGGAGATGGGATATAACCATGAACAAGACAGGCAAGATCATAACTCTTAGAGAAGATACATTCTAGAGGGGCTGGGAGTGGATGGACAAGAAATAAATGAGGAAATACCAGTTAACGAGAAGTGCTATGATAACAATAAGACAATCTGATATAAAGCACCTGGTGGGTAACGTTAGAGTGTGTTCTCAGAAGAGGTCTAAAGAGGTTACATGTAAGCTGAAATGCAAAGGAGGTGGCACATATGTCAGCATCTGGGGTAAAGGCATTTCGGGCAGACAAAGAATATTACTGCAAAAACCTGAAAATGAGGAAAAGTGATTATGCTTCCAAAATAGAAAGAAGTGAACATGGAAAACAGTGATTGGAAATGAGATCAGAAAGGTAGGCAGGAGCTCAAGCACATAGGGCCTTCTAAACAAAGGCGAAGGGGTCTAATTTTTTTTTTCTAACCGAAAACAGAAAATCTTCAGTATATTTTAAACACAGGAATGATGTGATCAGATTTAAGACTTAAAACGTTCATCCTGGCTGTTCTCTGAAGGATGGATTGTAGAGAAGCAAGGTTGGAAGCCAACAGCTACTGCAGTCCAAATAGGAGATCATAAAGTTTTGGGTAGTGTGGTGGGAGCAGACATGTAGCGAAGTGGATGTATTTTTAAAAATAATTTGTAGTTAGAGGTAATAGAGGCACCTGCAAAGTGCGAAGATTCTATAGCTTTTTACAAGAATGTGTTTCCCTGTTTTATTTTTAATGCCACAATGAACATCATTAGAATTCTTATCGACCTTCGTGGACCAAACTAGTTCATAGGATCAATGTCTTCATGTAACAGTGTATGCAGACTCCTAAGGTCCTGCCCCCTTATGTCCCTGGGAAATGAGAAAACTCATAACTCACCATCTTTTTAAACAGTTTGTTATATTTTTACAAAAATATATGATTTACTGTTTGCCTCTGAGCTCTTTAAGAGCAGGGACTATGTTAATTTATCTTTCTTTCACCTGATCTCAACACAGAATGCACAATGGATTCCTGATAAATGCATATGTAATAAATAAATGCTGACATGTTGAATTTCATTTGCTGCTTTCCTACTTATATAAACTTTATATGGACTCCTTAAAATGTATTCCGTCTGCTATTCTACATTCTCAAAAGATTCTTCCCCGCAATCCCCAGGATAATTTATGTTAACTTTTGCATTGGGATTTTTGATAATAAAATATTTTATTTTAAAACCATTTCATTAAATTGATGTCAGTACCAATACTTGGATAATTAATGTTTACATTTTGTAATATTTTGCTAGAGCTGCCATAACACAAAACCACAGACTGGGTGACTTAAACAACAGAAATTTATTTTCTCACAGTTCTGGAGGCTGAAGTCCAGGATCAGGGTTGGCAGGTTCGGTTTCTCCCGGGGCCTCTCCTTTTGGCTTGCCGTCGGCCCCTTTCTTATTGTGACCTCACATGGCCTTTTCCCTATATGCACACAGGAACTTGTTGTTACTCTCTGTGTCAAATTTCCTTTTCTTACAGGAACACCAGTCAGACTGGATTAGGGCTCACCCCAAAAGTCTCATTTTAACTTAATATTTGAAGGCCCTATGTCCAAAACAGTCATATTCTGGGATACTGAGGGTTAGACCTTCAGCATAATTTGGGGGGAATACAACTTACCCTATACTGTATTTTTTGTTTGTTTGTTTGAAAAGCTAATTCATTAACAATAAAAAAAGACACATTTTTTAGTGATTATTATATTCCAGTAATTAAACCACACACACACACACACACACACACACACACACACGTGCATACACATACATAGTAGCCTTATAAAAGAAACGTTTTTTTTTGTTTTTTGTTTTTGTTTTTGTTTTTTTTTACTAATGAAGAAACCGAAGCTGAAAGACAATTTGGCAAAGATCCCAGAGATAAGATTTAAGCCCATATCTTCATGAATTTGAGGCCTGTTCTTTTAACAGCTATAAACAGTTGCTGTCCTTAATAGAAAGATTATAAATGCATGTAATAAAATAGTTCATGTAAATACCTGGCATAGTGCCTGGCACATAATGACTCAACAAATGTTAGTTCACTTCCCCTAACACTACAGGACAATAGTATTTAGATCACCCCTTTCTGGCTCTCCTGGTTTTTTTGGAATGCCAATTTGGAATGTGTTTCCTTAAAAGATTGGCCATAATGGTTATTTATCTCAACTCAGTGTCAAAGCCTGTTCACTACTTCAGTAGATGCCTCTGTGTACATATGAACTCACAAGAGCTAGATCATGAAAATGCTTTTAAATTTAAAAATAGTTTTCACAATTCTAATGCTTAGCAACTAGCATTAAAAAGGAAAAGAAGAGCACAGTAACATTCCTTTTTCGTTAAAGACCATTCTGTTTATAAAACCATCTCTAGCTGTGGGTGATTTAAATCAGCAGGAATTAAGTCAAAATATAAGAAACTCCAAGTTTAACATAGTAGTAAATTAACTATTTAAGATTTCTACCATGAACACCATTTACCAATTCATGGAGATAAATATTTTGGTAAAATGAAATACATACAGTGCAATGAAAATTAACTCTCCCAACTAAGAAAACACCTACTAGCTTTAGAAATGCAGTCAGAGAGGATTCTAAACCGAATTTCAAGGTTTGGTTATGAAATCTGTAATCTTTTTTAAAATGCTCCAGTATAGACAGTATTATATCACATATGTGTCTGTTGGTTTAAGCTTCAACCCAAGGGGCATTCAGATGTCTTAATGGTGATTCTAGAGATTCTGGAGATAACTTGCAGCAAGCAATTTATCAGAAAATGCCGCTTTTCAGAGGTAACTAGTTAGTGCTTCAACTATCTGCACCTCGACACCTGAGACGAGGCTAATTAGCATACTAAGTGTCAGAGGCGGTTTTTATCTGGGAAATTCATGGTTTATTTATAGGCGTGATGAATGTTAGAAATGGGCTATCACTGGTGACATTAAAAGTATTCATAGATCTCTGAGGTATTCTAGAAACACTTTCTATGTTACTAGGAATTTGGTCAATCCTGAAACTTGTGCTGGTAGGGAGGGGACCCGAGGCTGGACTCCTAGATGATCTTGTGTCCATTCATTAGTTCTAGCTGTCCAAGGCAGAATTCTGCCTGTGAATTATTGTTTTTCGCTCATCAGTAAACTTTCATGCAAAAACCTAAAGAACAGAGAGCTGGCACATCTTCAAGCTCTGGATCAGGTTGTAAGGATTATTTAGGAACCTGTTTGTTAGTAAGAGTTTGTTAAATAAATGTCTATATGTATGGCAAAATTGAGTCTGAGATTTATTTTCATTTCAGGATCGTAGCCAGTTTGTTGGGGGAGGAGCCAGCCTTTTCCACACAAGGTCTTCTGGGATCAGTTAGATTTTAAGAGTCGTGTATAATCGAAGTGGCTTAGGTCAGTCAGAGAAGCATTTTGATGGATTTTTTCCTTTAATTTTAATCTTTAATTTTCTTTGGAAATGTTAAGATGACTCATAGAAAACATAAAATATATTAATTTTATTAATCATGCAATTCTTTATAGACTTTTAATAACACTATACATAAGATCATTTAAATATTTTAGTTTTTAATTAACAGCCTTTTCCATCTTTATAGAAAACAAGGGAAAAATGACAAAAAATTGCCTTGAGAATTTAATTATAAAAAAAGCTTTGTCCTCCAGAAAGACAAAGAATTCAGAGGAAAGAAAAAAAAAGGCAGAAACCAGTACTTTAGCCTTAGTTAAATTTCATAAGCCATTTTGTTCTGGGCTTGGCAGAACACAAAATATTTTTGCCAAATTTTTTCCTCATTATTTAAAGCCACATGTTCTATGAATTGGCTTTAATGCATATGTTACAAATGTTTTTATAAATACATTTTACTAGTAGATATACTGAACTAAGGTAGTTAAGCCTAACCATCAGGCCATTACAACACAAGCCATGGTATTGTTTTAATTAGTCACTTTTCTAATGGATGGAATGGAATTATCTACAGAGGAAATGGATTTTAATTGAACTATGAGGGATTGAGGTTGAATATATTTATTGCCAGTGAGATTTATTAAACTTTGTAATATATGGAAGTCTTAGGACTGTACCATATATTCAATAGACAAATAAAAATTCAGAGTTGGAAGGGGATTTTGGCAAGTTGCTCCCTCATTTGGCCTCAGTTTCTGCTCCTGCAAAAATTAAGGTTGGTATATGTTGATGAATCCCAATCTATTCTTATTGAGAACCACCTTTATTATTCACTCACTCCCCATGAGCTCTAAATATGGAAAATTTTGCTAACCAAAGTGCATCTAATGATGAATAAGTATTTTCTCAGATTTTTATTGATGAAACATATTAATCACTGCTTCTGATTATTGTAAGATATCCAAAATCAGCACACTGAATGGATATACTTTTGGGCAAAGCCAAAGAAATTTGATAGTTTAGTTAACCTGTATAGGTTGACTGTGGTAACATTTATTATTTCCATCAGACATTTTAAAATATAAGCAGTGCAATTATATAAGAATAATTATTCCAGAAAAGGGCCATTTAAAGTGAGTCCATGTAAAAGAGAATTCACACTGCCTTGAAAGTTGAGGTTTAAAATTACAAAAATAATTTTATTTTGTTTCAATTATATTTGTAGCTCAAGGTATATCTGTAACTAAAGGTATCATAAAATAATAAAAGAAGTGAAAAGAATGTTATTGGCTTTATTTTGTTGTAATTTTTTCTGAGAAATCTTTACCTCACATTTAACTTTCTCTGCAAATTTGCAAGAAGGGTCATTTTTTGGAGTGTGGATGGAGGAGTACAAAATAGCCCAGCCTCAAATACCTCCTTAACCCTTGGATATTCAAATCATTCTCTTTTGCAGCTCTACCATCCTTGTATGTGCATTACATGGTAGAAAAATTATAATTAACTATCAAAAAAACAAAGATTTTTAAAGAAAAAAAGCAAGGCTAGATCTAGCGCTAGCATTAAAATAGAGCGAAGTTACTTTTTTACAAAAGAGTTAATTTATGAGTAATTATTTTTTTCATTTTACAACTGTTTTTTTTTTTTTTTTTTCATTTATGACTTTATAACCTGCCAAGAGTCTCTGGACAAACTCCTGTTAGGAAAATGGCTCATTGTCTGTCATCCATTGAAAAGCATGATGAACTTGGCTGGCCTAGGAACACCAGGATGGGAACCACTAAATCTTTATTATAGTCCTTCTATCCGTTATAGTCTATATATTTTGTTATTTGCTCTTTTTTTTCTGATGTGGTCAAATGGCCTCTGCTGGTTAAAACAGGTCTGTGTTCCTGACTTTTTTTGCATACTTAAACATAACATTTTGTAGTTGCACAAGTTTATAATTTTAATTCAGCCTGTGCTTTGTCTTTAAACTCTAAGATATTACATTTTGATTAAATAGAAGTACTAAATATTAAAAACAACAACTGTCTCTTCCTCAGGAAATCTCATGGGGTTGAAAAAGATTTATTTAAAAAATATACTGTATTTTGTTAACTTTAACCAAATCTTTTTAGTCTGGAGATCAAAATTAAGCTGAAACTTCACACGCTGAGGATTAGAACAGCATGATTTGGAACAACTCAACGAAGAGAATTTCATTTGTTAAAATGGTTTGAAGACAGTCTCACCTGGTCTAAGTTACAACAAGGCCCTATATGTTGAACTTTCAAGATGTGTGGCAGATCTGAGAGAAAGGGAGAGAGTCTTCAGTCTCCTACACTGGAGCCAGGGGAGAAGGAATGAGTTCGAGTATTAGAATATGGGGTGAAATTCAGTGTTACAGATCTTCAACTTTTTCAATCTTACCTAGAGTTTAAATTAAATCAAATTATGGAGTATTTCCCTTATAAATTAATTTAAGTGATCCTTTTTTTCTTGGGTATCTTGAATGGGAACTTCTGAATAGTAAATATGCTATTCCTGTTTTTTCTAATGGAGATGAAGAAATGCTTTACACCAACAGTATGTAAAGCATCAAGGATAATCTGTAGCTTTGCATCCACAGAATCTGACCCCATAAGAAAGAGGATGGTGCATATCTATAAATTTCTCTAGATGTGCAAAGAGCATGAATACCAAATGTAAAAAAGGATCTGGTGAGGTATATCACAATACTCTGGGAAATGGCATGAAACGTAACTCCTTCCTTGAGAGTCTGATGGATTCGAGTGGTGGTTCTCGAAGCTGGGTCCCCAGACCAGCAGTGTCAGCATCACCCAGGGCACTGGTTACCAACGTAGATTCTCAGGCCCCACTCCATACTTACTGAATCAGAAACTCTGGGGTGGGCCCATCCACCTGAGTTTTTGCAACCCCTCCACGCTAAAGTTTGTGAATACCGGAACACAGAGATGACATAAAAACTAAAAACATCATCCCACTGCGATTCTAATTCAGACATCTATTCGCACTGATCTCCCCAAAAGGCTGAGAACCTCTGCCTAAATGACAATCTACTGTAATTAAAGAAAAGCAAAACAAATTTTTTGGGAAAAAAAAATTATCAGGGAGGCAAGAGTCTTTAAAAAGTATTTATTTATGGACAAAAGGCACTTGTCTTGCTAACTTAAATTTGAATTCAAAATCACCCAGGCTTGTCTTAAAAGAAAGCAAAATGTTTGAAAAATCAAGTGCTGTTCTCTGAAAGGCTTTTGTGTCTATAGTTCTAATTTTTGAGCTTAAGTAAAAGTTTGTTGTTTTTCTTTCTGTCTTTCTGTTTTACAACTAGCCTACAAGGTCCAGAGCAGTTTCCATGTTTTGGGCATCTCTATATTCTGATCTAATGTAAGCAATGATAAATGTTTCTCAAAAGAACTTATTAATTAATTGAGCCAAATGCTTGTTACTTAGGAAAACTTAGTTGCTGAATTAATAAAGAGATGATAGAACTATCACTTTAATTTCCATGTACAATTTAAAAAGTAATTTTATAAAGCTGCAAAAGAAATTATGTTTAGGAGGCAAATTCTTCTGAAATAAGTGAAAAAAATGAACTGTAGAATTAAAGCAATATTATTGGATTTTATTTTTAAAGAGATGATAGAAATTAACTGCTTTTCAAGAATATGTGTCATAATTCTCTGCAGAATGTATTTATATTTCCATGATGTGCCATAGAAAACCACATAGAAAATATATATTTTACCCTGAATTAGTGGTAAGACAAATGGAAAATATTTCCTCTAATCAAAAGAAAATTTATTGTTTCTTTTGATGGATGTAAATAATTATTTTGAAGGCTAGGAGAACGAGAGTACTAGGAAAAAAAACAACTTTAGACTCACTTGAGTCACTGGGCTAGGATCCTGGAGAAATGGTACACTCACAGCCTTCCAGGGAGAAGACTGGCATTTGCATGCGTGGGTTCTCAGAAATGCACAGCTGATGGCCAGATGGTGACAGTTTGGGGAGAAGCGTGGCTGTCAGCACCAAGAACATTCAAGTCGCATACAGATGTTCTCTGTGGGCTGGGGCAGAGGGAAACCTTGCCTGAACAAAGACAGACACTTGGTTAAGGAATTATTTAGAACAATTCACCTAAATAGTGGGAAAGTTAGAAAAATAGTTTACAATATTTAATCTATTAGCTAGTAGTATAAAATATAAGGAAACTTGTCTGAGGTCTTTGAGGTCATACTTTCTAACATTCTGGTAAATGGAGTTAGGAAAACATTGCTTTAGTCAGATGATTGGAATGTAGCAGTGTGTCTTACGAATCTTACAGGTTAAACCAACAACATCAACAAAAAACAGATCTGTATACTGTATTCCCAGCTTTGCTGGTTCCAGCCTAAAGTCTGCTAATGAACTCTTCATGCCCCAGGCAGTGACACAGTCACTCTGAGGAACAAGTACACTTGGCCTAAAGGCAGTCTCCAGAGTCAACAGTACCCTTCACCTCGGTGCTACATGCTTAACCCTGTTGTCCTTAAACATTGCTCTTTCAGATACTGAGAAACCTACTACTCAGGTTGAAGTGTGCTGAAAAGGAGGGAGATGACAGAAAGAAAGAAGTAAGAGCAAATAGTAAGGTAGTGGTAATCAAATCATAGACTTATGTAAAGGTAGAAGGAACCAAGGCCTTAGAGAAAATCTCAGGAAAACCCCTGTTCAGTCTGGCTTGTTTTGATGCTCTTTAGAAGATTAAATTAGAAGAAGTCTGTCACCTAATATGGTTATCAATTCCATTATGATGTAGAAATGCAAATGTTAACTTTAAATTGCATGGCAGAATTATCCATACTGTCCAGACTATGCTGATTGCCATGACACACCCACTCACCCATTGAGCTTCAAAAAAAAAAAAAAGAGGTGGTTTCAGTCTTCTCTTATGATAGCTTCAGGGATCTGGTCTTTGTAATTCCACGGCTACAGGTAAAATGGCTTCATTCATTGGCCCAGCCCCAGAAGTGCTATCTTACTTAGCTTCAGAGGGGTATGAGCATGGAGAGATTGTGGGGCATGTCCTCTAGATACCAGTCCTCCCCTCCTCCTGTCATGTCTGAGGATGGTGAAAGCAAAACTTGCTGCTTAAAAGTGAACATGTCCATGTGTTGCTGCTTTCTGGACACAAGCATTAGGTAAAGAACCTTATACAGATCTACAATTTTGTTTTCTCCTGGCCATCGATAGAAAAGAAACATTGTGGCTGATACAGATGAAAAAAATTGAGGCTAAGCAACTGGTTCATGACAAGCTTCAGGATGAAAAGCAAAGTCTTCTAATCCTAATGTTTTCTGTTGTGAGGCATTCCTAGGACTTGGAGTTCACAGGATTCAACTTCAGGTCTCCACTAATCTTTCTTTTGAAGCAGAACAACCAGTTTTCTCATTCTTGGAGGCAAGACTAGGGCCATTCCTACCCAACCCGCAGAGACAGAGAGTAAGGAAGGAAATCAAGGTGCTTTTATTTAAGGTGAGTGTTAAGTAAACACGCAGGCACTACAGATGTTAGATGATTTCCTTCAACGCAGTTTTGGATTTAAAAGCCTTTAAAAATTATATTTTTTACTCTTGTATGCCTAAACTTTCAAAACCCTTCTCCATAGAATTCTCTAATGTTAACCTCAGCGTTAGCACTCTACTTGAAGATGCTGTACCGAGCACTGATTCAGAGCACAGATGTTGCAGCCTGTGTTCAAAGCTTGTTAAGCTGTCAGACCTTTGGTAAATTATTTAGCCTATCTGTGTCATGGTTTCTCACATGTAAAATAAGGATTACATTAGCAACTTTGTAGGTTTGTTATGAGGGATGTATAATTAATATACACAGAACACATAATGATACCTCGTTCCTTCTAAACTATCAATAAGCATTAGCTATTATGAATAAATTGGAGATCTAAAAGATGAAATGATTTAGGGAGGCTAAATTTCACCAAAAATCTCAAGGTCACACAAGACTAATAAGTGATGCTATCAGGATTCAAATACTAGTATAATTATGTCAATTCTAGTACTCATTTTCAATAGTAAAACACTGTATTAATATTTAAATACATGAGAGGAGAGAGGCCCACTGCATTTGTACAAAATTATAATGTATTTCATTGTGTTATAATTATGTATGAATATTTTTGCCTGTGAAATGAGCCTTTTGGGGATAGGGACCCTGTCATTTTTTTTCTATTTAACTGGAACCAGGTATGTAGAGTGCCTGCTGATATGTATAGATGTTATGTAATGAAGGCATGGACGAACAATTGAAGGAATGAATAAATAAATGAATGCATTCATGCATAGTTAGCTATTAAAGAAATACTCTAAATCTGATAAATTAAGGCAAATATTTGGAGAGGTTGGTATAATAATAAACTCTAAACCATGTCATCATGCTACTTGTAGAAAAGAACTTGAGTCAAGAAATGTCTACCATCAAAACAGCCTAAAGTGGAGTTCTAAGAGCACTTATTCTGAGAAAATGGTAGTGAAGGGGACTAAATGATCAGGTGCCTTATAACATTGGAATTTGGTGTTTCCTCTACATTGTGGCCCCGCCCTCTCACTCCATAGTTTTAAAGGGCCCCTTCCTCTGCTAAGATTTTCCTTTTTACCTATGAAAGCTATGCTTTAGTAATTCTCTAACTTTCAGATCCAGCTTTCTGATCCCCTGATCACTCAGATTTCTATTTCTGTCTTCTTACAGACATAAAGGCTCACAAATGAAACCACTATTTTCTATCATTCTATGACTGCCTACTTGGTGGGCTAATCACTAATAGCAAATAAAGATTTGAACTCTATATAAATGAATGATCTAAAAATAAAAGTCTCTATGCACCCCACAAAATTTCCTAAGCCATGCATTCCCTTAATTTAAGTTTGTTGAAATTATACCCTATCTTAAGTAGCATTTTAATACCAAAGAGATGGCATGGAGTCCTGCAGCATCCCACTTATTCTGTTACTTTGTAGATCTGCTTGATTTCTCCAAATTTCAGGTTTCCAAATTAATTTAATTAGTTCTCCTCATAAAACCACGATAACTAAATTTCTGCGGCAATTTGTCTCAGAGATGCATAGTAAATTTTTTCTCCCTTCTCTCCTCTTGCCCTAACTCCTCTGGGGTTTAATTCTTGCCCTTTTCTTCAGCACTTGACACTTGAAAAGATCAGATAATTAGTTATTATCAGGATTTTTATTTTTCCTTCCATATTTAAATAGCTTAGTCTATACAATACATTTGCAAGATTCCTGATAATGAGTATATGAGTGAACATTTTTATGCTGAATTTTAAAAGTTGGGTTGAAATATACTGCTTTTTCAAACTCTTCCAGAAAAATTCTTTTCAATCTCTTCCAAAGATATCAAAAAGGAAGAAACTCTCTGAAACTCGTGTAGAGTAGCATTTCTATAACAATAAATTGTCTACAAAAAAAAATAAATTTACATTTACAATAGCATGAAAAACAATAAAATGCTTAAGGGTATTTTAACCAAGGAGGTGAAAGATCTTCATTCTGAAAATGATAATACACAGATGAAAGAAATCAAAGAAGACACAAACAAATGGAAGAGAGTCCTATGTTCAAGGATTAGAAGAATTAATGCTGTTAAAATGTTAATACTACCAAAATCCATCAATAAATTTAATACAATTCCTATAAAGATTCCAATGGTATTTTTTACAGAAATAGAAAAAAATGCTCATAAAATTTATATGGAACCACAAAAGATTCTAAATACCCAAAGAAATCCTGAGAAAGAAGAACAAAGCAGGAGGTATCACTTCCTGATTTCAGAGCTATAGTAATTATAATAGTATGGTACTGGTATAAAAACAGACAAATAGACCAAGAGAACAGAATTAAGAGCCCAGAAATAAACCCAAACATATATAGTCAACTAATATTTGACATGGGAGCCGAAAATACTCAACAGAGAAAAGGTAATCTCTTCAATAAATGGTGCTGAGAAAATCGAATATTCACATGGAAAAGAATGAAACTTGACCCCTGTCTTACCTCACTTACAAAAAATAACTGACATAGATTAAAGACTTAAATGTAAGATCTGAAGCAATGAAACTCCTAGAAGAAAACATAGGAAAAAATTCCTTAACATAAGCCTTATTAATAATTTTTTGGAAATAACACCTAAAACACAAGCAACAAGATAAAAAATAAACAGATGGGACTACATCAAACCAAAAAGCTTTTTCAGAGCAAAAGAAACATTCAGCAAAGTGACAAGCTAACCTATGTAACAAAAAAACAAAAAAAGGTTTGCAAACCATATATTTCATAAAGGGTTAATATCCAAAATATATAAAGACCTCATATAACTTAATACCAAAAAAAACCCCAAATAATCATTTAAAAACAGGCAAAGGACTTGAATAGATATTTTTCCAAAGAAGATGTATGAAAGACCAACAGACATGTGAAAAGATGCCCAGTATCACAAGTCATTAGGGAAAAGCAAATTAAAACCACAATGAGATATCCTCTTACATTGTGACATCATGAGATATCTGTTAAATGTCCATCATCAAAAAGACAAGGGATAAAAAGAGCTGGCAAGGACCTAGAGAAAAGGGAACCCTTGTGTACACTTTATGGGAGTACTAATTGGTGCAGACACTATAGAGGTTCCTCAAAAAATTAAAGCTAGATCCACCATATGACCCAGCAATCCTACTTCTGATAATACCTTCAAAGGAAACTAAAACACCAACCTGAAAAGATATCTGCACCCCATGTTCATATCGGTATTATCTACAATAGCCTAGACACAGAAGCAAGTTAAGTGCACATGGATGGATAAATAGTTAAAAAAGCTGCAATGCACATGTACAGTGGAATATTGTTTTAATTCATTCTTAAGAAAATGAGAGAATCTTCACATTTGCAACAATGTGGTTGGACCTTGAAGGCATTATGCTAGGTGAAATAAGTCATATACTGTAGGATCTCGCATATATGTGGAATCTTATTTAAAAATATCAAACTCATAGAAAAAGAGGTCAGATTTGTGGTTACTAGAGGTGGGGGTGGCGGAGGCTAAACTGGAGGAAGGTGGCCAAAGGTACTAATTTCCGTTATATAAGTAAGTACTAAGGATGTAATGTACAGAGTGATGGCTGTAGTTAACACGGCTGAACGACATACTTGAAAGTTTTTAAGGGAATAGATCCTAAGGGTTTTTGTTCCAAGCAGAATTTTTTTCTTCCTTTCTCTTTCTTTCTTCCTTCCTTCCTTCCTTTCTCTTTCTTTCTTCCTTCCTTCCAACCTTCCTTCCTTCCTTCCTTCCTTCCTTCCTTCCTTC